>JALPQI010003211.1:0-73798 GCA_025490895.1 Thaumatotibia leucotreta | reverse complement strand
TAACCCGTATACTGCTATTAATTGCGGGTCATCTGGCCCCCACTAAGCCTGTAAGCCCCCGGCTCAGGCAGGGTTAAGATATAGCCGCTACGCGTGATGCTGGTATCTAGTGTTTATAAGTTTACTTTGCTAGGACTTAAAACAATACGTAGTTATAAAGTAGGGAATGGATTAGTTTTGACCTTTATTATTTGAGCTTTGAGATATCTCTTAACTATATATGCGTCTTATGCAGGCTGATTTTCTCATCTAAGAGATAAAAGCATAACATACTACTTTATTCCAATGGGACATACATCCAAAAGTCCATACACAAGAAGCATTTTCAATTAAACCCAGTAAAGTGCGAGCCAGTTTTGGCACCAAAGCGATTAGTACAATTGACTAGGTAAACAACTGGAATTGAAAATCGCGGTAAATTAAATTAAATATTTTATTTATTATTAAAAGCTAAAATACAATTGAAGATTTTTTTTGTATACCTTTAATTTTTTTTATTGTAATTATTGTTTCGTTGTTATCATTTTGATATTTTTAGATGTAGTTAGTTTAATCAAATTGTAATGGACTTATAAATTATATTATAATGTATAATAAATACACGGTGCCTCGCGAGGAAACCACATAATTTTAACTATGCATTCTAGACATCAAAATAAACAAAAAATATTATGAGACCAAATGTCAAATTCCACAAAAAAAAAATTTTTTTCGATTTTTTTAGACCTTTTGAATACTTTTTAACATTTCAAATACTTTTTATCATAACAACAATTTGTTTAAACTAATTTTTTAAATGTTTTTTTTAGGGACAGGTTTTTTCGTCAAGTCTATTCTTATTTTTTGATTGTCAGGCAAAAGGTGTGGTAATATTAGAACACATTGTGGCAGCATTGTAATCAAAAAGAAGTTTTATGACGTGTAAGGTGTACTCCTCAAATTAAGCTCTTCAGGGACCGACGGGCGTGGTATTAAATGAAGAACTTCAGGATAGTACAAATCTCTTCTTTTAATTATAAAATAACTAACTCTAGGAATCAACAGTCGTGATATCAGAATATTCAGAATATTGTGTTGCCACTCCGGCTGTACGGTGCAGTCTGGCTGCAGGTAGGTGATCGGAGCGGGGAGCCGTGACGTCATATGTCGTCAACCGGTATGTGAGCTTATGTTGCTTCAACAGACGAGTTACGGCGAAAAACTTTTTCCGAAAAAAGGTTAATTATCTTTGGAACCAAGCCGAATCCAGGAAATTTTATATAACATTAAATACTCTAAATATGCTCAGGAATTCAGCATTAAAATTATGTGGGTTCCTCGCGAGGCACCGTGTATATTGAAGATTTTTGAACATTTCAAGTGCCTAATGACTTTACTGATACCGATCAATATAGTTTTAACAAACGCGTTTTCATCATTTTCGCACATATAGAGAATATTTAGCAATGGTGTCCCGTTTTTACCCCTTGGATAGGGAACCCTAGATAGTAGTACAGCAACTCCATTAAATATACTCGGGCGGCACGTAGCGAGGTGAAGTTGTCCATTAAAACTAAAAAATGCTAACCGATTTATTTACTATTGCCATTTTTTAAACAAAATGAGTTTTATAAAAGTAACGAGTATATTTTTTTCTGACATCGCGCTGACACGCACTCCAAATTGGATGTCATGTTAGAAAGAAATGGACGTCGAATTTTATTCAATTTTATTTACAACGTTTTACTTGTTCAGTGCTGCAACTGAGTATTAAAGATTCTATCTGACACATTTTAGTGCTATATTAATGTTTTACTGCGTGACACGTGACAAGCTTTAATTATTTATATAGAAATATAAAAAAAATCTATAACATTATTGTAAAATCTTACCTCTTTCACTGATTTTGTTTATACGACGAGACTTTGTTAAGGTAACCCAGATACCGAAAATATAATATATGGTTGACATTATCCCGCTTTTCAATTTCTTGGTATTATGTCAAAATGTAGGAAAAAGTCGATTCAATCATATGTGAAATGTCACATGTGGTCACCGGGTTTGAAGTTAAGCGGCTCAAATATTTGTTCCTTGGGCATGGATGTCTATGTATTTAAGCATTTATATGTATCTATCTATTACATACATCGTACCCACATTACAAGCCTTAATTGAACTTACCGTGGGACTAGGTTGATTTGTGTGAGATGTCCCAAGATATTTATTTATTTATTTATGTGGCGGATTATTGCACAACAAAATAAACCTAATAAACTTCACTACAAAATATCGAACGTCACCCTCATAGTTTCGCCATGTCCGTCTGTACAGGTATACATATTAAACCAACAAAGTAAGTGTAACTTTTGTAATCCGCGGGTACAAAAAATATTGAAAAAATCATCAATTGTAGTCTTATAGAATACTTTAAAATAGAACTATTTCGAACATATTGGCCCAGTTGGTTTTGAATAACTACGGAATGCCTACACTGCGCATGGCTCGACATGCTCTTGGCCGGTTTTTTAAACTTTTTATCGACATAATGGCTTCACAGCATAGTCAGCTTAGTTATTAATTACTGGCCACTTATATCCAGTATAAAACTGACCTCTATTTACCTATAATCGCTATGACAATCTTGGCCAAGTTATAATAGGAACGAAATGTTTTGAGAATGGCCGGTATCGGAAAATTGACTTATGCCCAGCCTGAGCCTTTGTGCTCAACTTGCTCATAAATGTGCAACAGGCTTAGGGAAATTATTCCGATCGCTTGGAAAGACTATCGAACCCTTTACAACCCTGCAATTATGCATACCTCCATATCGCGATTTGTTTAATAGTATTTTATGCAACCCTTGTTTAAGGGAGGTCAAAAAAGGCGAGTGGCGTGGGTAACAATTTGAGGCGAAGCCAGAAATTGTTATTAAAGGCGCCACGAGCATTTTTTGACTCAGTTAAACAATGTTGCATACAATACTTTTTCTACGACCACACACTTATTTTCAAATAAAATTGTAAATTTGAGAAATATTCTTAGTCAAACTTATGGGCATTTACCTCCTAATGCGTCTATATGCATAGTTAATAAGAGAGGCCTACGTCCAGCTGTGGACTATCATAGGCTGTACCAGTCAAAGAGCTGACCCCCCTGTATACAAAGTTTGCATGCGAAGCTAAGTTCTCTTCGACAATACATCGCTTGTAGCTCAAACGATTGCAGTTGCATACTTATGATTAGATACGGACCTATTTTGGTATGTTTTAAATTTGATTTTGATCGTAAGTATTCCTAAAAAAAGGAGGACTACTGATTTTTTTGACTGTAACTCATATAATACTTATTTTATGTATTAAATTTGTTTAGAATAAAAAGATGCATTCCTTTTGAAAGTTTAACAAATTAATAAAAAGTCACTTATTTCTAAATACGCTTAATAAACTTAAATAAAGTAGCAATCACGAGATGGTCCTTATTTTCTTTTGAGTAGTAAGCTTTATACTTTATTTACAAAGAAAATGTTTATGAAGGTAGAAATAAATATACTAACTAAACTACCTGAAATCTTATATTGAAATTGTCATTCAAAGCTTAAATCCTTACATTCTTGCATTGAGCTATTTCTTGGGTATTTGTCCAAAACCCGCATGCATAAAATGTATGCACTACTGCAAATGCCATCTATAAATTTAAATTCACGTGATAAATACCCCTTTTTAAATCATCACTACATAGTATAAAATAAAGTCACTTTTTCTGTCCCTATGTCCCTTTATACGCTTAAATCTTTAAAACTACGCAACGGATTTTGATGAGATTTTTTTTTAATAGGTAGAGTAATTCAAGAGGAAGGTTTTTATGTAGATATAGTACCCGTGCGAAGCTGGGACGGGTCGCTAGTAAGTACCTACTAATAATCTTTAGACTGCCAACGGAGTCAAGGGCCATCAAGGCCTAAGCCGAGATGAATAAAAAATCTCCAAAGGTCATAAAACGCTGGTTTTTAGAGCACTCTCGTCAATAACAAGCAAGAATGCCCTCGCAGGCTCAACTGAGCAACGGGCAAATAAACAAGTTCGTCAAAGAGGTAAACGCTTTTTCACGAATTCGGGGATTCTTTGTTTTCGTGACGTTTCGGTTTGTCCGGGTTCAGTTGGCTGATGAAAAAACAAAGGGACTTTGTATTGTTTGCCAGCTGGCCTTACCATTCTTCCGTCGGATAGCCATTTCAATTCTGTCTTGACCTTTATTACGTAGATTTTGTATTTTTTTTAACTTATTGTATATAGGTTTTGACAGGGCATTTTTGGGCACAATTATCAAATTGTCAAGAGTGCAAGGAAATTTCAGTTTTGCAATAAAATGTGCCTCTCGTGAATGAAAATGTTACCCACTCGGTGGTTATAAGTTAACGACTTTTATAAATCTATGCTACGATTTTATAACATAGGCTTGTAGAACGGGAAACCTAGTTGTACCAGTAATTATTTTACCGCAAAATTAGTTACGAACTTTTCGGTGGACATAAATATGTATGTCCACCGAAAAGACGATAACCTAAATCTGACAATGACCTAAAATACTACATTAAGTAAATACTTTTTAATTATTCAAACCGAATAAATTGTATACATAATGGATGAATAAATGTACGTATTTAATAAAAATAAAATAACTTTTCAATAACGTATTAGTTATCATATTTTTTGTGGAATGCCAATAGAATGAATTGATAGTACCAACTCATTTAAAGCATTTAGTTTTCAAGCAGCGGGTGAATGCCATTTCTGCATCAACACAAACACGAAGTTGGTCGAGCACTCCGACTTGCCAGCATAACAGATCCAGCGAAGCGTCAAACTTGTTGAAATGATCGTTTAATAATTACTAGTGATGCTACCGATTTTTGGTATCTTGGTTGGTAGTCGCTTTAAATCACAAACCATATGTTAAATGATCATGTAGACTTTACGTACCCGGTTATTGTCTTAAATTAGATATTATATAATTAAAAATGCCTTATGGCGACGTCACTTCATAGATTGTCTGTGTTAGTACACAAAAATCGACAACCTATATCAACTATTGAGGCCGATTGCAAAAAGGATACACGAACGATATCTATATTGTACTAGTTTTCTGTCGACTGCGTGTTCTATCCTAAAATGGCGAATGTAATTGAAATAATCTCAGTTACATCATGAAAAATATAGGAAGTAATCTTTTCAAAATAGTCTACGGCAAATACTACGAGGCGTTACTACGACTATTTTTGAGATGTTATAAAGTTCCTATCCCCAACTACGTTAGGGTAGACAGATCGACGGCATTTCGAATGTCCACGTTTTTAATTAATTGTCACGTTTAACACACCCAAACACGTCTAAATTTAGTATCTGGTATCGCTTGGAGTCACTATCATCTCTAATAATTACGCACAAGATGTTACTGGCCATCGATCATTTCACCGCGATCCGTCAATGCCGAGATTGGGAACAAATCGAGTTAGAGGTGCTGAACTTACTGTGTTCCCATTGACTGTGGATCTCGACAATCAACTAGTGATACAAGAGCTTTGGATCGGTAATGTTTCTGTGGGTGCATAAGTCGTGTTTATACTGGTGAGAGGGTTGGCATTAGTTGCCAGTTGGAATTGGTCTTAATTATTCGCAAGTTTTGAATGTTTTGATGCATCAGTTGGTTATGTAGTAAAGTACCTAGGTATATGTACTTAGAATTTCACGCATACTTGCTAATCGATACAAATATAGATGGATTATATTAATGAAATGTTTTACATGTTCCGTAAACATTTTTTTTTCATGTATTTTTTATGGACCAATCTTTTATTCAAATAACATACATTAATTTAAAAAGAGTAATTCCGTAAACATTGAGCACATTTAATGTGCTTCACTGGATCATCTACATTCTGGCAAGAAAGAGTAGAAATTCAAAAGTGTATTCCTTAGATTAATATGAAAAGAACGAGACAGCGTCGTTACGTTAAGAATTCTTAAGTTTCGTTTCGTGTAAACTTAAGTTTCTAGTATTTAACCTGCCAGAAAGCGCTTAAAATTTGATTTAAATTTGTTATTGAATTTATCATTCCATCCATTAATCTAACTTCGTGTTTTCGGAGTTCGCCCAAACCCTGACGATGATCCCCAAACGTCAAACATTTCTAAATAGTAAATAATGGGTGATTACCTACCAACAACACGTCGCGGTGGTGACGGCAGTAAGAATACATTTGTCACCACCCCAACTCTTCCCACGGTTATCGTAAGAGTCGACTAAGGGATTGAAGTGTCACGGACTATTCTTTGACAGAACATTGATAATGGGCAGTAGCGTCATCATAGTGGACACATTACTGCGATCACCAATCCGCTTGCCCAGCGTGGCGGTTATGGGCATTTACCTCCTAATGCGTATATACGAATAGTTAATAGGAGAGGCCTACGTCCAGCAGTGGACTGAGATGTGTGATTGCGTGGTCAGGACGCAGTGGTTAGTTGGGATCACACGATTGATTGATGATTAGGAAAAACGCTTGCCGCTACGCAATTCGCGCATGTGCGTGGCCGAGCCGTCAGGCAGATGGATCGAGCGCCCTAACCGCACATTTTTATGAGAACTTTCAGCATATTAACCCTTTTTTAGAATACTTAGTAACCCACTTCCGAGCAAAAATGCCGCTATCCTTTCACTAGAGTACATTTTTTAAGTTCATGTCTGATAGACACTTAATAATAGACGCTTAAAAAGCGCACTTTCTAAGCATATCACTAGGCCTAATTACTATGTTTTGATCAGTTATTCTATCTAATTAATAGGTAATTGTGTATCTAAGCGCTACTAATGAGAGTAATTAGTTAATAAGCGGGTAGGCGATCAACGTGATGGATGAGCACGTCAAAATAACCACAGATCCATTATTTTTTCACTCGGCCAGTTTTTCTGGTGATTACTCGCAGATAATCATAGAATTTTAGCTTAATGAGTATAAAATATGGGCTCGGCGCCGAATAAAATTATCTGTCAGTTGACATTAGCTCTGAAATATGAATGAAAATGAAGTTCGGACGAATAAGTATAATTAACATCAAGCTTTTATTTAACTTTCGTTTGTTTACGTCAAAAATTTAAATGTAGCAGTTGATGAACATGAACCAGTTCCCGGTGTTCAATTGATCTGAAATATTGCATTCCCGTGAAGATAAATAACTTAAATAAGATTTATAATAGCATTTACTAATGATTCATATGTACCTGATAAGGGGTGCCAGTACTTACGCACTAAATAAACTAAAGACTAATGCCGTTCTCTACCAATCGAAAATTCGCTAAGTAATATAAGCAATAAAAAAACGTGTAGATCGCAAAACTGAGTTAAATTAGTAGGTACTCGTATTACTACGGCAACGTTTTTCTAAACAGCAGCAACGTGTTGCTGAGGACAGAGAGGCATCTCGCGATCTTGTGAAGGCCCTTTGCACCTCTGGTGTGTCTTAGGATGACAACAACAACGTTTTTTCCTACTTTATCCTAATCTAGATATGATACTCAGTACACTTAAACGAAACACCACTTTTTTGTCTCATCCTGTTTGTAATAAGAACTCTAACAAGTCTAACATCCAAGCTCGAGCGCTGTAACTTAGCACAAGCACTCAAAGTTTGCAGCGGTCTTTGACAACCTCAAATTTAATCTCAGTTCCCCGTACTGCCTAATCCGTACGTTAATACGTTACCTGCTGCAGGGAAATTCTGTTTTATCTAACTTGAGCGAGAGTTTACTCCTTTAGGAATCTGCATACGAAATGATAGTAAGAAACAGCTGGGACTAAGTACAACTATTACTACTAAGCAGCAAAACGGAGTTTTTAGAAATTACTTCATGAGGATTTTAAAAATGAAATTATTTTTACATTTAGACGATGTAGCCCTAATTTTTTTCTTTTGGAAAATGTTAGTAAGGTTAAGTATAATGAACTCCCAAAGGCATACGAGTATATACACTAAGGACCTGTTTTACCACCGAATAAAATACATCTATCAGATAAATATTAGCTGTCCCCTTCTTTTACTTTCCTGGGGAAAAGGAATGGTGATATTTGAGAAATTGTGACGCAGGCCGTAACATATGATTTTTAGATTTTAGAAATTTCTGTAATTTATGTAAAAACCGCAAGCTTGTTCATTCTTCAGAAATTTTTGTCATGCAATTTCTTCCTAATCAACCCATAACATGTAAATGATCTTTGGTACAATCTCGAAAATCTGTGTCGGGGTCATAAACCGAGCAGTGCGAATTTGTATGTTAATCAACTCCAAGGGTAAATGCCAAATAATCTCGCTAATTTCAATAAAGGCACTACACATTGCCCCAGTAATTCTTGGAGTTCGCAAAGCCACCTTAAAGCCTTAAGCCTGGTGGAGCACTGCAACGGGAACTTACGCGGCACTTGACAACCACTGCATGCACTTAGTGCTATGCATGTACTGATTACATTTTGTGGCATCGCTAAAGTTGCAGCTTGTTTTTAGTGTACAAATTAAACTAGGAGACGAAAACACTTCGCATACAAAAGAGAATTAGAATTGCACCACCCCTACACCAAATTCATTTTATTTGCCTATTAAAAAAGGTAAAGATGACTAATATTACTATAAATAAAATGCTAGTGTTTACTTATTCTAAAGAGTCTGAACGTTTTTTGTTGAGTTAATTAGCTAGTACAAAGCATAGGGACAATTCAGGACTAATTGGTCACTCTGGAATCCCATTATTTTTTCAACGAACAAAGACAAAACAAAACCCATTTGCTATGCATAAATTAATTTCAATTTCATAACAATTTGCTTTGTTTTAATTTCAGTTCGCTCTAATTAATACATTACCGCACTGTCAGCCGTCTCTTTGTTATTATAATTTGGGTTTTGTCCGTGTTGAAATATGCGTGGTTATCGTACACGCTGGTGGGTGCAATAAGGCCGGATAGACACATTGCTCCCTCGGGCTATTGGTGGGTTCATCAATTTTAACGAATTGTAATTGGGTTATAATAGGATTTCAATTATAACGAGCAAATGGGACAGCGACTGCTCCAGTTCATATTGTTGATAAAACTGATAAAAAAATATGTAAGGATTCAGACTGCAGATATTTGTACTATTCTATAGTTCTGTATTCGTAATGATAGGCGTTTTGGTAGTTTAAATTACCCAACTTGTTAGTACGGATTTTATTTCAAGAGTCATCTAAACCAGAAAAAAAAAAATTCCAGTATCATTTATAATATCTTACTGGAATATTTTCGTGTTCATTACATAAATTTATGTACGTTACCTTCTGGACTTTAAATCTAATGTCTTAATTTAATATACAGCCGAGGACAGCGTTAACTGGCTGCCTATACAAAGACTGTATGCACTATGCAGACAGCATACAGACTGCATACAGAGGCATATTAGGCAACTCTATCTTCGACCGTGCTTCACCTAGAGCGATGGAAGGTATACATTTTTAATGGTAAAAAATAAATATTTTTTTGTTAATATAAGACATCCATGGTATCGATTAACAATAATAGTTAGCCTAGTTCCTGCACTAGGCAAAACCTGTACTGCAGGTAACCAAACTTGGAAATGTTTCAGAAAAGATACTTAAAATAACCTATCAATATATGAATGAATGAAGATTTGAGGCATTTGTGTATACATGTGCATGTTTGTTTATGCATGTATATTATTATATAAATATAACTATACAATTGTATTCCAAGGTCGAGCTTTCAACCCCTAAAGTAGGTGTAAACACTCGAATCGTAGGGTCTCGAAATAAACCGACAATATACAGGTACCACTCGATGGTAATTTAAATCTCGTTGTACCTGCCGATTTAAAAACCTTTTTATCCCACATTCGTCGGAAGCAAAATGTAATCCCGATTTTAATTTACATTCCTTGCCATTGTGCCAGTTGCCATTCAACCACATCTCGTTGGTTTTTGTTCAATACCAAAAATGAACATATTTTTGTTCGTATTCTACTGTTATTATTATAATACGAGTATAAACACGTTCGTTTGAGTTTCAAAATTGTTGCCCGATTGGGAAATATTTGTTCTACTTTTCGAGCAATTGTTTGTGTGAATGTTTCTAAACTTTTTGAAGACCTATAGAATCATGTCCATTATCCAAGTATAGGTTGAAAGCAGAGCAAAATGTACCTGCCACAATGGGAAAATGGCATAATATAGTAGTGAAAGGTGTGAAAGTTTAAATCATTATGTTATTGTCATTAACCTATAAAATTTATGTAAATATCAAGGCTTCAGAGATGCGTGTTTGTTGCTTGAGGCGCGATAGATCAAGAGGGTTTTCAAAACGGACAGCTGTCATACAATGACATTGCGCATTACGTTCAGAAACGTCACAATCTATATATCACTAATATCACGTTTTTCATTATTCGTTCTAAATATAGATTGTTTCATTACGATGATGCGCGAATTTGTCAAAAACCTGTAACGGCATGACGATACGAACCAAATTAAGGTTCTTCGTGAATGAACCAATCTATAAATGCATTTGACATAAACACATGGTTATAGATACCGTTGCGACTATGAAACCGTAGAAACAACACGATGCAAATCTATTACTTTCCACGTCGCTTGTAAATCATTTTGTATACCTATGTTACAATTTAAATTGAATTTAATCCACAGATAACGAAAATGTACGAGTATTTTAGGATTCGGGCGTCAGCAAACGAAGCGGCTAGACAATGGCGGACGTGGGGTTTCATTATATCCGTGCATTATTATGGAAATATACTTGTTTAACGATATCAAAGGAAGTAACGTTGGGCCATTTGAACTATGAAAGTTGGGGTTTTTATCCCTGCAATAATTATAATAAAATGCTTTATGAAATTGAATTCTTAACTGAAAATACCTATAGAAACCGAATAATTAATGGCGTCTTCTTTTCCTAAGGTCATAAGAAGCAAAACACCTTACATAAAATCAGATCGTTAAGTTTTTTTTAATGTTTTCGTATATATTTTGAATTTTTCACATGTCAATGTGAAATTATGGTATGTACCTATAAATTAAATTTGTTTTCTATTGTTAGAATCATAATAATAGACGTAGATCCAAACAATTAAAACTCTTAGTTACGGTTGTACAGTTAGACGCAACTAAGATTTTTTTTTTGCAATATCCAGTTAATTTGGCGTCCCTACTGTCAAATGTTTAAGCCTCACCAAACCTTTGAGATGAGGTTTAACGGCTGTAGCAAACAGCGGCTGATACACAATGGCCCTGTGACTGGCGCGATTTTCATTAAATGGCCGCCGTGCATTATTATGCAAATGCAGAAACGCAGCGCCGGCGGCGCGGCGCCGGTTGCGCGGGCGCGGCGCCACTGTCGGCAGACATTATAAAATAAATAAAATAAAAATAACAAATAAAAAAGCCTTTTATTTCGAGTCCTCATTATACGATTACATTAGTTGGATGTTAATATTAAGCATTTACATGAAATTTGTAAATTTTTGTCTGCATTATTACATAATTTTATACTATTTTATCATTAGATATGTCAAAAATTGTTTCGTGTGACAGTTAATTTCAACTAAGAAAGGAAAAAAAATATGTATGGACAAGAACCCCTCAGCGGGTGAAGGCCTCCTCCAAGGACTTCCACTCTTCTCTGTTGGAAGCTAAAAGTTTCCACCAATTTTTGGATGTCATCGGACCACCGGCTATTAGGTTTGCCTCTTCGGCATGTTTTTTTTATGGAATAGCAGGCAAGCGATCAGACGTATCGCTTGATGGTAAACGATCACCGTCGCCCATCGACACCCACAACACTCGTAGTGTTAAAAGTGCGTTGCCGACCTTTAAGATGGGAATACGCTCTCTTCTTGAAGTATTGAGGATCACCATTTTGTGCGTTATTCGTAGCGTTAGTTACACGCGTTTGATTTTATGCGGATGCGGGTTACCCGGAACAGACGCTCGTCTAACAAGAAATTGTATGAATGGCCCTAGTTGATGCGGGCGCGTGCGACAGATTTGCATAGGTACTAAGCGGGACCCGCGAGCGTGCGCACGCGGCTGGCGTCCGCACCAGCTAGCGTAGTGCCCACGTAGTGCCTAACGTCTACATGGAAATCTTATCGCGTTGAAACGATATGTCTAACACAACGTAACGCTGCGATTACACTAAAAATAAAAATACTACAGGTTACACAAATACTAGCGAATAAAATCGCGTGTAAGCGAGATTGTATTGTCAGTTATCATCGATACACGACGATTCGTTTCGGTTATAAAAACTTCTAGGAAGTGTCACATTAAAATCGTCAATTAAAGTGAATTACATTGCATTGCTTGCTTCCAGTTCTAATGCTACACTGACTCAAGAAGAAGTTTTATTATTTTATCCGGCAAGAAACTGAATGGGACAATGCATTTATTTATCCGACATGCATTTAGGAATATAAAACATTAAATAAATAAATGTTTTTGGACATATTTACACAAATCGACCTAGTCCCACGGTAAGCTCAATTAAGGCTTGTGATGTGGGTACCAGGCGACGATATATATAATAGATAGATACATATATATACTTAAATACATAGACAGCCATGCCCAAGGAACAAATATTTGTGATAAATAAATACACAAATAATGCCCTCGGCGGGATTCGAACCCGGAACCTCCAGCTTCGTAGGCAGGGTCACTGCCAACTAGGCTACGGAGGTTGACATTAAATTGTTTGCAAATAAATAAAAAATCACAACCTTTGTAATCCGCTCGCACCGTCACCCCACCCTGTGATATAATAACGTCAGACCTCCGGTTTATGAAAATCCGCATCCAAAGCGCTCCGCGATCCTTTGCCTTTTCGTTTCTTTTTCCGCTCGTCTCATACGCCTTGCTTTAACAGTTACCCACATACTTGCAAATTGCTTTTACAGTGTATTAATTTTATCGTACAAATATTTTTTTATGTGACTGAGCTCTCAGCCCACATGATGGAAAGCAGGAACTGATGCCCATGGACGTAGCGATCAGAAAATCGCCTATGCGCTGCCTACCCTGAGGACTTAGATGGATTGCCTCTATCGATGCCAGTAATTACACCGACTATCTTACCCCCAAACCGAAACACAGCAGTCCAAACACTGCTATTTAGAGGCATGTTAACGGGTAAGACGGTGGTAGCTATCCGGGCGGACCCTGCACGAGGTCCTACCACCAGCAAAATATGCTCTATGAAACAGCACTTATATTCGCCATTAACTGCGTAAATGTTTCTACATAAATCCCTTCCTCGCAAAGCATGAAAAAATATTGTCAAATGAATTATTCAAACAATATGAGTAACTTCATAACCATAACACAAAATACAAAATAGTGACATTAAGTTTTGTTTTCTTTAAAGCCCTGAACTACCTATTTTAATTTTTTTTTCTGCAATCGACTCATTTGCCTACTAATTAAACATGGCTTAAGGTAAGGTGGGGTAAGATGAAACGGTTTTTTTAATGTGGTAAGACAAAAAGCTACCTGAATACGCTGTACCAGAAGGACGACTTTTTGTCTTACCCCACTAAAAAACCGTTTCATCTTACCCCACCTTACATTACATTAGGCCACCCTTGCCGAACAAATGTTTATAGTCAAAACCTTTGTAAAACCGCAGAAATACAAAGTCATTGTCGTTCGGTATTAAAAGTTGTACCACATTTGTAATAAACAAATAAGCAATACCTACGCGTTGCGAAATGTGTTAGAATCCCGTGAGTGCCCCCAAAGGGCCGATTCTGCCCTTTACCCGGCCCGGATAACCGGAAAATAACGGATTAGGGCAAACATACATTTTATTAATTACAGTTGTAATGGCGTACAGAAGACAAACATTACTAATTTCTAATCTACCTCCAGTTTTATTCTGAATACATTGTTTTCGTCTTTATATCCAAACGGAAGAAAATTTTATGTGATCAAATTTATACTAATGCACCTACTTCGATAAAAATGAAAATTACAACAAAATACACATTTCACTGATTACATTACATTTAAAAAAAACTGTACGAGTTCACTGGCACGCTAGCCCTAGCACTTTTTATCCATAGCGATAGCTCATAGGAGGGCTACTATAAGGTTTCCAAGAATAATACTAAAAGTCAGAAGGACATCATTACAGTATCGAAAAATTGTCGCGTCACTTTTGTACTAGGTGCATATTGACGTCAAGTTGCGTTGATTCGTTCTCCAAAAGATTCAGAAGGCCTATCACTAACCACGATCAACTTTTTTCCTCTCTGTTGCACTTTTAAATACATACGTAAGTATGACGGGGAGGCAAAACGTCAATCATAGTTCGCGGTACCGGTAGCCTTCCAGAATCGTCGCTATATTTACACAACCTTGAATCTACGGCAATCAATTCATAGAACTGTGACCTTTCTTTCAATATCAATACGGGTGTTTTTTCTGTCAAATTAGTATTGCAGATACGAGGTTAACTAAGTATGGAGGCGATTTGTGCCCCTCGCTAAACTAAATAATACGTTCGGCCGTCCGAATGATGAATGTGGCGCTGTAAGTGAAACCAATCTTGCGTGAAGGACGCATTTACATACACGACCGGGTCACGTCAGGTCTAATAGTATGTATACGTTACAGAGCTTATGTCTGAGGCATAAAGATCAAAATTGTTGACATGTTTTGACAGTCGTATAGCTTCAGTAGAGAAGTCAATGATTTTAAAAACATTTTTTATTGTATTTTCTTCGGTTACCGTGAGGATTACTCATGAAACAAAACTATGAAAGCGCATAAACTTGAGTATATTAATGACACCCTCAGACCACGAACCCTGTAAAGTCTGTTCGAAACGTCTGAATGAAGTTAAAGTTAATTAATATACGCGAGCTTATCCATTTTCATAGTTTCATTTCATTTTTTATTGTATTTAAATAGTAAGAGCTTCTGTGTCGTGTTCGATACCTGTCCAGGCTGTACCCTATAAAAATGCGTTTTACTATTATGTGAGTATATATTTTTCAGGACATATGCTGCTTTTTTAACGCGCTAGTGTGAGAAGTGATTAATTTTTGTGAGATCGAAACTTCGGAGGGCCATCTGTATTGAAAAACGTACGATACATGTGCGAAAAGGGAATTCGTAACTCGTGTCCATTTAAAACACTCTGCGATTGTGTTTTAACACTTTCGCCGCCTAGAACGCGCCACGCGAGTTCTTATTAAGGTGAATTAGAGAAGTTTGGCACTAAAAGTGTTAATTTATCGCCACTAGTTTCGCACTTTATCGTGATGTACTATTTTGTGTCATTTATACATACTAAAACAAGTTCATATTAAACAGCACCCGATCCTATACGTAGTATTATTTATCTGCTCCTGCTTGTTCCATTCGATTTTTGTAATATTGAACTTGTATCAGGCATTTCGTCATTCAAAGACTCCAGATCCATTACAAACCTCCAGAATCTTATATACCCGACAAATTTCAGAATCGGATTGGCTTATTTGATGTGTAGGTAGGGATGCAAGAAACTGTACTTGCGGCCTTTTAGTCGATAAGCCTCGAGATGCTTTAAAGGTGTTAACACCTTCACACTAGTTTGTTTCTAGGCTGCGCCTCTGGCAGTAAACGCGTTAAGCCTCGAAATGACCGTTTTCACAACACTACCTGTCATACAAGCATTGCACCTGTATGTAACCCTGATATGTCATAATTAAATCGTGGATGCGAATCATAATCCTATGAATAGTGGCGGCCCGCGGGACGCATCAATCAGGGAGCCGGGGGAAATTACGGCGCTACGGAGCTACGGCGTAGCGGATGACCGTAACGTATAGTTGCTACGAATAGTCGTGATGGGGCTACGAATGGCCGTAGCTGCTACGACCGAGAAGCAGTTGTTTCCGTCGCCTATATTCACTGATTAGTTTAGTTTTTTTATCAATAAATATCTTGATTGAGTTGTGGGTACTAAGCGACGATAATTACGTCGTGCGTGCTGCAGTCGTAGCAAAGGACGTGAATTTTGTTGCATGGAATTTATTACAGGAACTCTGTAAACGCTAATGATTCAATTCTAAGACATATGTCACTACTTATCATTTTGACATTTTGGTATGGTGGTCTAGGGTTCCAATTAGTCAAGTGTACAGTTGTATTTTTATTTATAAACAATATAATATATAAGAGATCGATACATACAAATACTGAAATACATAGAGTCACAATTGTTTTGTCCGAAACGCTTATGTAAAGCACTTAAACATATGCTCTCGCCGGAACTCGAACCCGGAACCTCCAGTTTCGTAGGCAGGTTCCCTACCGACTGAGCTACGGAGGCCATCGAATAGATTTAGAATGAAATAGATTGTCATATTAGGGTTATGTAAACTAGATGGCCAGGAAAAATACTCGAACGTATTTCGCAATAGCGTCAATGAATTTCAGACCTTATTGTAATATACTAGATCTTATCCGAGTTGTTCCTTACTTCATGCATTTCTATTTCCACATATTCTACAACTGTGTAATAATAGTTGAAATAAACAACAACATAATCCCCGCTCCAAAACGATATTGCTCGCTGTTTCTCACTTGTAGACGAATGAGAGAGAGAGAGTGTAATTTATACGGGACATGTATCGAATAACCGGGGCCTATGGGAATCTACAGTAATAGTAATAACAATCTGCTCTGTTTACGTTAGTTTATAGCCGAGTTTATTAAATCCTGAAGTGTTTGTTGGCAGAAGTCTTGAGATCGCAGGCGACCGATTGCAACCCTAGCCCACTCGGGTACCATATCAAAGTAATACTGTACTCATAAATCGAATGGTATAATTTTTATCTACTTATATTTATTTATTCATTCATTTGGACATGGTTCTAAAGGGGTCTAATGTTCCATATTATTAAGTGTAAAGGTCCATGCAGACCAAACGAGCATTCGGTATTCTAAGTATTCTAACCCCCTACTCTACGAAATTCAATCGCTACACAAAACGTGATTAATAGATTTCATAGAGTGGGTAGAAAAGCGAATGCTCGTTTGGTCTGAATGCATCTTTAAATTACGGGTAAACTTAATTACGTACAGTCAACAAAAAAGTGGTTTACCACTTTTCGACTTTATTCAGTGGTAATAAAGTTGAAAAGTGGTAAACACTTTTTTGTTGACTGTATAAGTAGATTGCGCAGGCATCATAATATATGAGATGTTTCAGATAACCTGGTTAAACACCATGTTGTTTGTTAGTGGCAACCTGTAGGCTTGCACATGATAGGTGCGACATGTCGCCGCGACATATACTTGCCGTCTTTTACTAACTACATTGATAAAAAAGGGACTGATAGTTTATGTCACTGATGCTACAGGGTTTTCCGAAACACGACGCGTGGTACGAGTGATAGTGCTCGTTAAAATAGTGACTAAAATTACGTTTAACTTTAATTGTTTAAATGGGTATGTAATAAAGCCGTCAAATTATATATTTATGTGCCTAAAAATTATGTAAAAACTGAAAATCTACCGCGAATCCCGAAAAACGTAAATATCGAGCCTCTATCTTTGTTACTCTAAAGATGCCTTCTTTGGAGTGACAGAGAAAAAGCTTAACCTTAATTCCCAGACGTCTGCAGACAACGGCCAGACTTGAGCTGGCTTTTTATGGTCGCATAAACACTAGGTTTCAGAGAAAGACGTTAAAATGTCTCGTTATAATGATGGAAATGTTTATAACGATGTTTTAGTGTTTTGTGTTCATTGTAGACGGCTCTTTAAGGAGCTTTCATCATCATCATCGTCAGCCCGTGAGGGCCCATTGCTGAGCAAAGGCCTAACGCCTTTGGTCCCGGTCTTGTGCCAATCTTATCAAGAAGCGACCCACAGATTTCAGGGGTGAACCTATACTAAAAGTTGCGTAGTAATCTCAGTATGACATATACAGTGTGGAAATTAAACTCAGGGCCTGGAGGAAAACTACTTTAAATCCTTAAGCTAGCTCATTTAACTTATTTTTGAAAAGAAACAAATCTGCATTAAAAGATTTTTTTAAACTCGCTTGCTTCGCCCGGGACTCGAACCAACTAACATAAAAAAATAAACTTTTTTATTTGATTATACTAGTCGGTAGTATTAATATTCAGGATAAAGTTTCTCTAACAAACATTTGATCTTAAAAATAAAAATAATCGTTAAATGTAATATCAACTTTATTTTACTATCAATTTTGTAACACTTGAATTATTTAACTGATAAATTGTTCGAAATGAGCCTCGTCGTTCCGGCTATGGATTTGAAGTAGTTTTCCTCCAGGGCCTGAGTTTAATTTCCACTCTGTATACGAGGTGTGTGAGGTTATTAGTGGCTCATGAACACGTGTGCGAATAATAAAATCCTGCTAATAATTTACTTGCTCAATTTAACTATAACCCATATTCGGTACTTATATACAAGGTATCGCCAAATTCCGCCATGAGTAATGTGTCCACAAATAAGTTGGTCGCCGGTTCCGGTGTCCGGCGTTTGATGCATGGTGTTTGGCCACCCTAGCGATACGATACTTCCACGTTACATTCAAGTTTGTCGATGTTATGTGGGTCTGTTGAAGTTTGTACAAGGTAAAAGGTTGATATGAGTACCTACACGGTAAATATAACTAAACGGCTAAACTTACAACACGCGACATGTTTCGGAGAGCATAGGTCTCCATTATCACCCCCCGTGGGGTGCCCACCTAGTCGTGGTGGAGGGGCTCAGTAACCGTGGACTGGTCACCCACGGTGAAGCGAAGAGGCACCCGGGGCCGGCCAGTTTTGGGCTGCCGGCTGGCCCGAGGAGGACGCTCCAAGTGGGCTCACCGAGCCCGCTTAGGACGCGTGGAGGTGGACCGCAGAGGAAGAGGAGTGTCGGTCCGAGGTGGGATCGCAGGGGGAGAGGCGTGATGGTATTACGGAGCGCCACTCTCCCTACCCCCTGCGACCTTGGCGGGGCCGTTCCGCCGTAACGGCGTCGGTGGGGCTGCAGAGGAAGAGGAGTGTCGGTGTTGTCGTTGCCGCTCGCCCTATCCTCTGCAGCCGAAGTGTGGTCGGCGGCATAGCCACAGACCTGATATGCCGCCGGGTGCCGGGAAATCTTCCGGCACCTACAGTCTCCTTGTGGCGGTCTCGGGAGGGTCCGCCACAATGCATCATGGAGACCGAGGAGGGAGGCGCACCCAACCATCTGGCGCGCCCAGCGTGGAGGGTCTTCGGACACCCACGAAGGAGCTGCCGGCAAGCAGCTGCCGCCGGCGGGGTTGCGAATGTAAGCGAGAGCGTTCTCGTAACCCCGCCAAAAAGGCGACGAGGTGGCATATGGGGGGGTTTTTTAGTGGGTATACCGTAGGCCTCATTAGCCAAACGGGAGTCCCACATAACCGCTCGGGTCCCCTCCCGCACCCGGGCGGTATGCGTAAAGCATTTCTCCCCCCATAAACAAAAAAAAAAAAAAAAAAAAAAGGTCTCCATTATCAAGCAGAGTCGCACACGAACACAGGCTTAGTGCTTATTATTTATAAAAAAATCCTATTCAAGGTCATACTATTCAATAATAGTACATTTCCAACATTCATTACAAAAACAATTTTTTTCGACGAGGGTGAAAGTTGGAGCCCGAGTGAAACGAGGGCGACAATCACCCGAGTTAAAAAGAAGTTTTTACACGTGTACCGAATGATTTTTTTCATAACAAGTGCCTTAAAAAGAGAAATTTACGCAAAGTTTACTTTTCCGCACTAGTTAGGAAAATAACTTTTCATACATGTTCTCGCGCCGAATGTTGAAAACAGGGAGGCAATGTACACAATATAGCTACTGAATATCTATAAAAAAATCCTATTAACGAATCTAGCAAACTAATTGAAACAAACAACACGATACAAGTACCTAATATATCAACACAATGCCACATAATGAAATTTACAATCCTTAATTTCGGCATTTCATAAGACGAAGACAAAATTGTCATTTATCCTCATTACCCCACCTTCCCAAGATGGATTCCATCTGGAAGGTTCCACGTAACAAGTGCCGCGTGGAACTAATATGGTGTACTTTGATGCCATGCATATTAATGCGCGAAATCATTTAGATACTACATTTATGAATACGCGGCGAAACGAGGGCGGATTTATCGGGGCGGAAAATACGTGCGTAAATACTTGTTTGTTTTGTTTGTCGAGTATTAAATACTTGTAGAATACGCGCAGAACAAAGTTTGCGTGAGAATTGGTCCACCTTACATTTATTTTATTTGGAGATACTGCTGTGACATAAACATTAGACATTTAAGTAAATACAGCCAATTACAGGAACCCACAGATTTCTCAGACATATGTTTTCTAGATGTAGTATTTTCCATTAATTTTGTTATTTGGTACTATGATGAGTTGGTAGAGAATAAAATGTAGATCTATACTACAGTGATTTATATCTACTATGTATGTCATTGTATGTTTGTATCAATATATTGAGAGTATCATAAATATGTATCGATATATTGACAGTACACGATCGATGTAAAGAAATTATCTATGCACAATATTAACAACACTATGCGGAATGAATCTGATTTTCATAGTACCATTTAAAAAATACTCGAATTCCCGCGTACAAATACTCGTACTCCCAAGTATAAATACTAGTGTTCTTTGGACGAATCTGCAATTCAAACGCATTAGCGGTGCTCGAGCGGGCCGGATTGCCGCTGGAATATTTTATAAGACGCTCAAAAATTAAGACGGCAATCGAGTATGGGCTGCTTATGAATTTTCAGTGGGGCATGCCCCACACATGCACATGTGCCATAAATATCTGGCAACTGACATTGTTTATATATGAACCCACGTGAATAGGAAAAACATGAATACTAAAAATATCAATTTTAAGAAGTAAACATTTATTTGAAAACAACTTTTACTTATACGTACTATTAATCTAAGCTACATTTGTCAGCCTCCGTAGCCTACTTGGTAGTGACCCTGCCTACGGAGCTGGAGGTTCCGGGTTCGAATCCCGGCGAGGGCATTATTTGTGTATTTATTTATCACAAATATTTGTTCCTTGGTCATGGCTGTCTATGTATTTAAGTATCTGTTTTTATATATCTAACTTTTATATTATATCGTCGCTTGGTACTCACATCACAAGCCTTATTGCTTACCGTGCGACTAGGTCGATTTGTGTAAGATGTCCTAAGATATTTATTTATTTATATGTATCTTGTTGGTATATTTTATAAGTAAATAAATAATTTAACAGATTGTTCGCCTGTATACTGCAAAGTTATAAAACCAAAACATGAATACTCTTGTATTTCGAACTTACCTGACGTTAAACGACCAACATTGAAAGCTTCTTACACTCTAGTATACTTGAAACTAGAAACCTAGCAAAGGTCGTGCACCGTCATAGTTTCGTAAAGGCTCAAACTATTTCTGTGGAGTTTCACTTTTGGAATATATATGTACACGTAAATAGCATGCATTCGAATTACTCGTTCGCTTTGGCCTTTATAGAGTTCATGTGAATTCTATAGCTACGTGAACAGTAAGCTTATAAGTACATATACAGGTCGTCCCAAAACCAAGGACCGGAAACGGTATTTTACAAAAACCTCGAAATAGCCCAATATTTTAAAATGTTCTTTACTCTTTTTGTACTACATAATATTTTATGTAATTTACAATATCATATTTTTAATTTACTCCTTTAACTTAGAATTTATATACTGAAGAACAAAAAAGAACCGTTCTTTTTGTATGGAGAAAATAACGGTTCCGGTCCCTGCCCAAAACTATGGGACGTGAAAGAAATGTCTGTACTTTAAATGTTGTGACATGGTATTTTTGCTCAAAGAAGCAGAAGTATGTTATTTGTAAAAGTGACTAATTCTTTATTCTCAGTTTTCCTAAAAAATTATACGCGCACGCCACGCAAGCGGTTTGCCATCTAATATGAAATTTACATAAACGCTAGCACACTCGCACGCACACGTGAAAAAAAATTACCTACGTTTTAAAAAGTACATATAGAAAACCTACACAAAAATAAGTTATTTAGCTTAAATAAGTTATACTGTATCTCTCTAAGTCTGTCCAAGCCGTATATTTCAGTTGAGTCATAAATCAGAGAGAACAGTAAAACCTCGGGAAAAGGTTGAAGCGATTAGAGGAACGGTAAGCGGCCACTATTTTCAGCGGTCAGCGGTAGCGGGGAGCGATGACGAAAATTTCAATTTGAGACGGAACGTCAATAGCATAGAATAGCCTCCTGCCGCCTACGAACAGAGACCTATTAGAAGGTCTTCTCAAACAAAAGAATTTCTTTTCAATTTCCTACACTACTAATTCAAAATTCACTGGCAAATTGTATTGTCTGGGCGGCAGGAGGATAGGTATTTGTGTAATAATATAACATAACAAAGTCAACGTGAGGCCTGAATGATGCATTGCACTACAGTCTCTGGTCACTAAGAAGACAATCGTAAGTGTCAATTTAATTGGTACATTATGTCAGCAATGTCACTTTTTGTCATTATTGTATTGAATTTACCTTATTTGTCATGATTTCAAATTAAGCGGCCAAGTGCTTTAAATATTTATTTGTTTAGGTTTTTCGGGTGTACATGTTGTCAACAACAAACTGAATCGATGCATTGAATGTGGTCCCATCCGAATCCATAAAAATAGAATAGACTGGCAATTTTTAATTAATAAATTAGCCCGGCGGTGATAGCTGATAGCTGGGCGAGTATCGCTGTGTCTCTTTTATTTACACGGGAGTGCGTATCTTTTGTTCGTGTTCATAGCGGCGTTCGCCGCTACCGCTCGTCGCGCGAAGTCGTGGCCGAATAAATGTGGTTTTATTCACTTGTTTGCATTGTATCCCGACCCCGTGTCAAAGGTGACGTTCTTTGTTTTTACTGATGAAGGAGGTTTCGAGTGTTGGTGTGTTTTGAGATTCTAATTGCTATGAGTACTTTCCATGTTTGATTATGTCACTATCAATGTCAGATACCTTAAAGAAATCGTTTATGTACCAGTTTACGTAAGTCGACTCATATAAGTAGAGCTGGAGGTGAGTGCAGTAGGTACGGTAAAGGGCGTGCCAGGATAAGCTAAGTGATTCTGCTCCGACGAATTTGGGCTTGTAATTTTTATGGTTGGTGTGGCTTTACACCAGTAATTAATGTGCAAAATTTGAGCATCCTAATTTATTAATAAGTGATTTTATTTTGTATTCAATTTCGTACCTGTTATATAATAGAGACAATAATGTAATCGTTAATAAGATTATAAACTTTGTAAGTATGCAGGGGAAGTCGGTTAACTCTATTCTCGACTGACCGTGACTGACCTGACCAGGGACCGGGTATAGGTGTTTTCTCCATACAAGACTCCATACGGTTTTCGTTCTTTATCGGTCTTCAGTATATAAATTACAAGTTAATCTTATAAATTACATGAAATATTGAATACTACCTGGACGTTTTCACAAACCGTTGTTGAAATCACCTTATTATTTAATTCGGACAAGTTTGGGCTTGTTCTACTCAGGATCACGAGCTCTTTCGATTCTATTATGGGACATATTTTTTCTCCTAACATAATCGAATGAGCTCGTGATTCTGAGTCGAGTAAGTCTAAACTTGACCAAATTAAATAACAATATGATTTCAACAACGGTTTGTGAAAACGCACCTACATATAGAAAAAACATTTAAAAATACTGGGCTTTTTCGAGGTTTTTCTAAAATATCCGTTCCGGTCCCTAGCTAGACCTGATTGATCGTAACTGGCCTCGATAAACCCGTGTGACCCGTGTCTAATTATTAAAGAATTGGTAAAAGAAGTAATCACAGAAAAAGGCATAAAAATATATACCTATGCGTGTATACTGTATACTGACTCATTATTACATTTTAAGTTAAATTTTATAGTACAGCGACGCCACGGATTTCGCGTGTTCTCGCCCTGCCTGCTCGTAAATCAAGGCGGGCTGTAAAACCTAACTCTAAAGGAACCGCAACAAAAGGATCCGGGAAGGTGGACTTACTCGTGTCCTTACTATAATTATACTTAATCTGCGTGAGTCAGCTTATATTGACTGCGGGATCTCCCCCCCCCCCTTATACATCTCCTAAGTTAGAAATCCGCTAAGTATTGTCCATTTCACTCATACAGACAGATATATTGATAAGACCGAAAGGGACAAACAATACTTAGCAGCTTGCTAAGTTAAGAGACGTATATGAACAAGGGGGAACTGAAAAAATGAAACAAGACTCACTTGTAGATATTTTTTTCTTTTTTCGTACAGAGATAGATACCTTTCTAATCCAACAAACTATCTTGTACTAATACAATCGTACAAAGTTCCATCTCACCCCACATCTGTCATCCCGACGGACCCTTCCACATTCATCAACTATCCCCGATTCACTTCGAACAAGTTCTGATACGAAAAGACATATATATTCGAAGTTGGAAGTCGAATAAGTCTTTTTTGAAAGGGTTGGACAGTTGACAATAAAAAAGTGGCATATATCTACGATACCCCTTACTGGTGGGGTCAAAGAGAGTCGATATACAGGTTGATCAATCCAAATAGGTCAGTGGGATGAAATGTGAAAATATAACAGATAGAGGAATTTGTTCTTAGAGATAAAGGCGTCGATTTTATTGAAGTAAAAATGCACGCATTGATTAAAAAATGCTTTCAATTTCAGGGCAAACGATATGAAGTGTTACCAAGTAGAGTAAGTCTGGTGTCAAAGTAATAGCGGCTTATCATCGGAAATATATTTTGGATACCGCATTGAAGTCTTAGCCACGCAAACATTTGGGTTGTAGACCGCAAACATAAGAACGATACCGAGCTTCAACTTATAAACCTCGTAAGTACTAAAAATGGCTGAAAACCGACTTTCACGTGTCGTTTCTCCAGTGCAGTAAGTTTCGGACGGAGGAAAGGTAGTATAAGTACTGTAAATTATTATATTTCTCATATTAATTAAACTGGGACTACTTAATAAAGTATAATTAACCACGGACACTTCGCACTGTGACGAAGTACAATTGTAACAGATTGAACTGAACCGGCCTCTGTCACCAAAAATAACAAGGGCCGATACAACCTCCAACCTCGTGCAATGTAACCCGAGCCTTGTTAGGACGCCAAAATTGGAACTAGTTTTCTTAACAAGGGAAGTATATTTATATGGAAAGGGTACATATCTGTTTATTGTCATTTTCTTTTGGAAATGCTTCAATGAGCGCGAGTAATCAGAAGTAGTTAGTGATTTTAAAGAAACGGGACTTGGGCACTGGTCTCACCGCGAGCTACTAAGCTATGAACTATGGGCTATAAACACGAACAAAAGATACCCAGCTATCAGCTATCAACGCCCAGCGAGTATCGCCGTGTCCCTTTTATTTACACGGGTGTGCGTATCTTTTGTTCGTGTTTATAGCCGATAGTTCATAGCTTAGTAGCTCGCGGTGAGACCTTAGTACCTGTTTCACCATTCCCGAAAAAATATCTGTCAGACAATCGTCAGTTGACACTGAACTTGAAAACTCATCAAGTAACAAATTACTTGAAATGAAGGACATAATCTCAGTTCTATTAATCAATACTGACATTAAAAGTTGCTAAAAGTAGTGAGTTTTTATAATGAGTTTTGGTTGTCAGCCGACGTAAATGTCCTTTTCTTTTATTTACCCGGGAAAAAGGATACTAAGCGTCTTGGAAAATTACCTCCGGCATTTGGAGTGTGACATAGCACTCTTTGTCCGAAAGAATGACTTCCTTTAAAAATCGCTCTTTTGTTTTAACAAATCAAGTGATTTCATAATTCTAGTTCCAAGTGGTCGCTGTTTTGAAATAAATACTCGTAACTTAATACAAGTCCAATAAATACAAAACTAACCTAACCTAACTATCCACGGAGTTACTGCTTTTAAGGTTTGTTTAGCGACTGCGATTTTTAATATGGTATGATAAGGAAATATGCCCCGTAAACGGGAACAAGTTCCAATACATGCACCTTATAAGATAATACATGTATTCAATATTTCTTTATAAATCACCACTTTGTCGCCTTGCTTGAGCGATCGGGAGCGGTGTTCCTTCACTATTGCAATCCGTCAAAGCTTTGATGCCACGTAACAGACTGCTGGCAAAACGCTCGCATTTCTTTCTCAACCACAGTTCCAAAGCAAACAATTCAAGGAACTGTCGCCTTTCTGTCTCTCGGAATAAGAGTGTTTCTTCCATCAAATGACTGTTGCAGATACGAGGTTCAATAAGTATTGCGGCAATTTGTTGCTCACTGAGCAGAAAATAAGTAAATAGCGATGGAAAAAAAAGAAAAGGAGCGTGAAGTTAACTCAGCCTGACAAAGAGACCCATTGACATACTACTACAATTACACTTTTTTTATTGCATGATTTATTTTTAATTAATCATTAACCGTTTACATTCATTTGACATGTAATGTAAACCGAAGTAGGAAGATCCTTATAAAATAAATAAATATCTTGGGACATCTTACACAAATCGACCTAGTCCCACGGTAAGCTCAATCAAGGCTTGTGATGTGGGTACCAAGCTACGATATGTAGTATAATAGATAGATACATATAGATACTGAAATACATAGACAAGCGGATTGGCGATTGCAGTACTGTATCATCAATCTTCATTAAACGAATGGTCAGTGACAATGACACTTCAATCACTTAGTCGACTCTTACGACATCCACGGGAAGAGTTGGGGTGGTGACAAATATATTCTTACTGCCACCACCACGCGGCTTATAAAAATATAGTACATTACTATAGAGGACGGGAAACGAAGGGTTACAAGCCAAGTAGATATGATACAATACCAGATAGGAATACGCGGCCTGTAACCCTGTTTCTCGCCGAGATTTGAAATAGTGCTTTTCTCAAACTTGCCATGAAATAAAACGAACTGATTTCGCCGAACCATACTATTTCATTTGTAACTATACCAATAGTACAGTGATTGACATTTAAAAGAAAAACATTCGCGCCTAGCTTTTTTTTTAATCTGTTTGAGGTATTTTTTTACCTTATGGTATAGACATTAGTTCTAAGGTTATTTTTTTTTCTGTGGCTGAATGTCAAGACCTACTAGACCTAGTGTCACAATTAAAAACGTTTCAAAACAAAATACAGTCTGTTTGCAGTCCTAGGTGTGAAATAAATACATGAACTGTCTTTACAATATATCATCTTAGCACATGACACCGGATACACAGTATTTCCGGGTTTAATTTAAAGTAAGTAACAACAACAGTTTGAGAAAATGATATTTACTTTAAAGTTTCCACACTTTTCCACTCATGCGAGGCTGGGAAATGGTATACAAACAGGATTGTCGCAGATTAAAAGTCATTCACGAGTGCGTGTTAGGACTGCACAATATCCGATGTTCCTATCGTCCCGGAAACTTGAACCGCCGGCGAGTGTGCGATACCCCTTACGTTGTAGCGTGTGCGTTTCATTGGCGGCGGGCGCGGGGCACTCAATTGTATGCGACACTACATATGATAAAGAGTTTACTATACTCTGTTTAGTTTGGTGTTTAAAGAAAGGTAAACAATCTTGCAGTATCTTTTTATTGAAAAATGCATATAAAAATCCAAACTAGGTGCTTAATGAATCCAAAACCATGTAAATCACTATTTCCTTGTTATATTATGTATATTTGCTATAACTTATTTTCTACTCGTAGTTTTCAATAAAAAGATATTGCAAGATTGTTTAGCTTTTTTTAAACACCAAATCAAACAGAGTATAGCTTTAGACCCTTTATTATTTAACTTTTTTTTTTTTCTTACACCAAATTTTTTCGAATAAGGGTATAATGCAATTCCCATTGTACTAAATCTTATCGCTAATTGAGCGTAATACCTGTTACTCCAGTAAAAGTAAATAAGAGTACCAGTGATAGACGCTGTATATTATAGGTACCTATTAGTACGTGGGCACCATAATCACAATGCTTAAATTGTAACATATAGGTACGACACACCTTATTAGTTGATATTATGTAACCTGTAAAGGCCAAGTCACACAAGACGCGTGTGCAGCACGTGCGTGTCTTCAGTGTTGCTCAAATGTAAGTTACAACTTTTGACATAAGTATAGTGCCCATGCTCAATGTAAGTACAGCGTCGAACACTGGTACTGGTACTCACCTTGCACCTTCATTACAATATAAAAACAAAGATAAGATATACTCACAATGTCCGTTATTAGCGCCATATAAGAGTCTTGCCGTGTGGTGACGGCAGTAAGAACACATTTGTCACCACCCCAACTCCTCCTGCGGGTGTCGTAAGAGTCGACTAAGGGATTGAAGTGTCACTGACCATTCTACAAGATTGATGATGGGCAGCAGCGTCATCATAGTGGACACATTACTGCGATCGCCAATCCGCTTGCCCAGCGTGGTGATTACGGGCATTTACCTCCTAATGCGTCTATACGCATAGTTAATAGAAGAGGCCTACGTCCAGCAGTGGACTAACATAGGCTGATGTTGATGATGATGATAAGAGTGTAAAATTAGTTATTTATGATACAAGTGTGGAAAGTAGGCTTTTTTCAGGACGAGAGTCGGTGACTATAAACCACGAGCGAAGCGAAAGTTAGAAAAAAGCCTACATTTCAACATGTTTATCATACAACATTTTACAATATGCAGACCAGACTATCTTGGCAGTACCAATCACGTGCAGAAAAAAAAACTTTCTGTGCATAATTTTACCCTTAAAAGAGCACTTTCTGAGCATATGCATTTTTAAATACAATTATGGTTGAAACGATTGGAACTCAATAAATACGATTTATAAGGCTGCTGTCAGCCTTAGGTAGGTAGGTAGGTAGGTTCAATTAAAAGAGTCACTGAATGAATTTTAAAGTAATGTACCCGTTCAGGCATTTACTGTAATTTACAATGCTAAATGTACTTTTTATTTTATTTCAGGTAAGCATCATTCGTCTAATCACTGGAAAATATTTGTAAGTTTTTCTAATAGTACTTACTCTATTACACACGTAAATTAAACCAAAATGGTTTATGCACTATTTCTTGAATTTTGATAATGGAATACATTAATCGAAATCGTTAACGCCAACCAGTTGCACCTATCAGTTATCTGTTATCTTATATAAGTAGACGTACATTTTTAGAGATTTCATCAATATAAAAAATCCTAAGAAAGTACCTACTTCGTTTGCGGCCACTTCTATGAGGTAGCCATAACAATACGCATTAAAGGCCACCAAGAATGAAAGTAATAATACATGGTGCATCAAGGGAGGTAAGTACGGAATTACTAACGAGAGTGTTAGAAGCCCGAGTTAATATTCCGCTTACCGACCGTGATGCATACACTGTTTTTATCACACTTACCGACAAAAAATAAAGTTTTAAGACATAATATTATTAAATGACGTATTGACATTTCTAGTACTCCCTACGGAATTTCACTTTTCTATTACTCCCGCTACGCACGCAAGTGATGGCGCGCTTAGACAGCAAGTGTGATGAAAACAAATATTAATCTAACACTACCGCGTATTTTCCTATCGCGTAAATAATACTACACTACGCATTCACGCGAGCGGTGCCCTTACCATGAGGGTATTTCTTATTTAGTTTGACAGATGTGTCACCACCTTGTTCGAAAGTTAAGAGATTCCAGGAAGTTCAACATTTTGATACTTGTGAAATAGCCCCTGCGTCGAGCATGTATAAAAATATAGAAAATTATGTTTAGGTACCGTAAAACTATACAATTATAGTCCAAAAGCTCCCAACTATGATTCATAATTAACTCTAATATCTTCGGTTTATTGTAATTATTATATTATTGACACAGTTGTTACACAAAGTCTCCTCATTAATGATTAAGAAACTTAGAGAAAACCAAAATAAAAGATTTCCGTTGATGCTTAATTACGAGTTGAACTTGTGGACCATAGTTGTAAAGAGTGAACACTTTTAAATTGTCGCAAGTTGAATAAAGGTTAATACAGTAAAATATTATACAAGGATACCCAAAAATGTTTATTATTTGAAAGTTTACGACAAAATAGACCAGCTATAACAATTTTATTCCTTGTCTAAGGCACGACGACAAAATTCTCGAACTTTCCTCTTGACCTGACGCATAGAATTTTGCATGGAACAATTTGTGATAAGTTTCGTACATTTTAACCACTTTTTTTATTAATCAGGCAATGTTGTGGCCGATTGGGATGTTTTCAGCAATTTTGTTTTTATATTTGCCCAGTATTTTTCTATCAGCCGCAATTCTGGGCAATTTGGCGGATCTCTTTCCTTTAGTACAACATTTTCAGCATTCCTATTATACCACTCCTTAGCTCTAGATGAATAGTGACAACTTGCCAATTCTGGCCAAAATTATGTCGAGCAATTATGCTTTCGATTAAGTGGCAACAACTTCTTCTTTAGGAATTCGGATATATAAATATCTGTGTTAATTGTGCCAGTGGTTACAAAAGGCGAACTTCTCATGCCGCTCTGGCAAATTGCATGCCACACGAGGATCTTTTTGGCAAATTTCTCGACTGGAATTACTTTTTCTCATTCAGACAGACTCTGGTCGTCGCCGGAAGAAGAGCATTGATTACCTGGTATTGATTTGAAATCAGCCATGAGATACGTTTCGTCATCAATAATTAAGCAACTGTATTTTGAACCAACAAGGCGTACAGTAGTCTAGAACGTCGGACTACTCGATTATATTGAGAAATCGTTCTCTTCGAGGCTTTTTGTTTTTTTATAAGTAACAATTCCGCAGTTTATTTTTTATTTTTTGCACATTACTTTGGCTTGTTCCAATTTTTTTGAACACTTTTCGGGCCGGCTTGTGATCAAACAGTTAACACACTTTTAATTCTAATTTTTTATTCCGTTTTCTTATCGGATAACCCTCTCGCTGCTTTCTTTTAGTAGTTTTACCTTATTTTAGCTTTTTTATGGTCCTTTGTACTGTTCTCCGAATTGTATTGCACGATATTGCAAGTTCCAAAGTAGATATAAGGTATTCATAGTAAATTTTCGCAAAATAAAATGTCGAACACTTTTTTCCTTTGAAGATATCTTGAAAGATAAAAGCAAGTGACTGTTTATTTTTAAGAATAAAACATGCCAGTGAGTTCTAAATTATGAATGTAATTTAAGTTTTATCAAAAACGTCGAGAGTCTAGGAAAAAAACTGAATTATGTTAGCGACAATTTAAAAGTACTCACTCTTTAGTAGTGGACTATAGTTGTATGGTTTGACGGTAACGGTAAATTTCTGTACATGTCTGTATCAAGTCAACTCACAAATCTATTTGAGAAATACCCATGAGCTGTGTTTTTAGCAAGTATACCAAGTCTAGCATCAATGTTATTGCTACTCGTCCTTGCGTCTCGGTGGATTGTAAAAAAATTGTACATAGTTAAAAGCCTTATTGAAAACGATGCCATAATTTTTATATCACGAAGTAAAATTCTGTTTAACAACTTTTGACAGTAAAAAAGGCGCCAAGTTAAAATTTACTATGAGATCAACAATACGCGCATTTTTTAATTGCCGCGTTTTTCTTCTGCCAAAGGTTTTTGGACAGAGTATACCATATAGTTTATACGACTAACTTTCGTAACACAATGGACGCGATCGTAATTTTTGTTATATCAACTGTAACTTAAAAAATGTACTCAAGCACGTTTTTTTTTGTACTGTACTTTACACTGATGTACATTGTTTTTTTGCAATCGACCCCAGCGGCCCCACCGCGAAAAAAGAAATTCGTAAATTTCGAGGATTTGTCTCTCTCACTCTAACGACGCCTTCGTTTGAGTAACAGAGAAAAATCCTCGAAATTTCGGTTTTTGCGGTAGTAGGCCTGTAATAATCGCGAAATAACGAAACCGAGCGGTTAAAACGCTCCTAGGAGATTCACCCTACTACAGCTTGACAAAAAAAGTAGAAATTAAAAAGTAGCGACATCGTAGTGTCGTCCTTTTCAAATCAATATGTGTGAGAAAACGGGACGACACTACAATGTTGCCACTTTTTAATTTCTACTCTGTTTTGCCAGGCTGTACCAGTTCGCTCAGTCGACACGTGGTAAGGACCCGGTTCGATTGATAAAGGAAGATGGCCCCCTTTCCCACGGCCTTGCCGTTATCGCGAAAGTAGGCCGCAGATTGCACGCGTGTTCGCGATTCAGTTGCCGCGGATCACCGAAGATTAAACAGTGATCGCTACCGGTTTCCGATTGGGACTGTTTTTAAATCATAGTGCACTGTTCGTTGGTTTATATGTTGCGTTGTTCGGTAATCATACTGTAGAAGAAAAGGCAATGGATTTTTTTATAATTAACAGTATACCGTTATCGTGGTATTAGGACGTAGGTTTGACGCGTCTTAGCGATTCAGTTGCCGCGCATCGCCGAAGATTAAATAGTGATCGCTACCGGTTTCCGATTGGGATTGTTTTTAAATCATGCTGTAGTGCTTATTTGTTTTAAGTTTGTGTTATTCGGTAGCCATGTTGTCGAAGAAAAGGCAATTGTTTTTTTAGTTAATACTTATAGTATACCGTTATCGCGAAATTAGGCCGCAGGTTTGACGCGTCTTAGCGATTCAGTTGCCGCGCATCGATCGCCGAAGTTTAAATAGTGATCGCTACCGGTTTCCGATTGGGATTGTTTTGAATGCTGTAGTGTTTATTTGTTTTAAGTTTGTGTTGTTCGGTAACTATATCTTAGAAGGAAAGGCAATTGATATTATTATAATTTAAAATATACCGCTATCGCGAAAGTAGACCGCAGATTGCACGCGTGTTCGCGATTCAGTTGCCGCGGATCGCAAAAGATTAAACAGTGATCGCTACCGGTTTCCGATTAGGATTGTTTTTAAAACATAGTGTAGTGTTTATTTGTTTTAAGTTTGTATTGTTCGGTAGCCATGTTGTCGAAGAAAAGGCAATTAGTTTTTGTTAGTTAATATTATACCGTTATCGCGAAATTATGCCGCAGGTTTGACGCGTCTTAGCGATTCAGTTGCTGCGGATCACCGAAAATTAAACAGTGATCGCTACCGGTTTCCGGTTAGGATTGTTTTTAAAGCATAGGGTAGTGTTTATTTGTTTTAAGTTTGTATTATAAAAAATATGTTTTCGCGATAGTAGGGCGTATATTGCACGCGTCTTAGCGATTCAGTTGTTGATGTAATCAGTTTAAGGGCCTTCTGGTTACGAAACAGTAGGGGTAAAATTGTAGTGACAATTTTGTTTTGTTTTACAGTTTTACACTTTCATTGCCAACGCGTGCTACGCGCTACGCTCGTAGCCGATCCCGTGATTTTCCCGCTTTGTAGCGAAAATGGACCTCCCATACAGACCTCCCCTCGACAGTTCCCGGCTCTCGATGTGTTAAAAAATCACATTCAATTCACTTTAAAAAGTAATACTTTATGAGTTCTCACGAAACTCGTTTTCTGCGTATTATTGATACATTTTTGGGTATGTACGAGAAAGATTTTTGTGTAGTGTACAGTCGCCATCAGATATATGGGAGCTGCCAAGGGGCTCATACATATCTGAACATGCATTCCAACGTCGTTGTAATAGAGGCCTGCTCAGATATTTGTGACCACCCTGACCGTTCCGATATATCTGAATGCGACTGTATTTGTAATATCTGTTTGTTACTTAAAATAATGATTTAAAAAAACTTCCTAACTAGTGCGGAAAAGTAAACTTTGCGCACGTTTCGCATGCGTAAATTTCTCTTTTTAAGGCACTTGTTATGAAAAAAGTCGTTCGATACACGTGTAAAAACTTCTTTTTAACTCGGGTGATTGTCGCCCTCGTTTCACTCGGGCTCCAACTTTCACCCTCGTCGAAAAGTTTTATTTTGCACTTGTATCAAAATGTATCTACTATTACAGTGCAAGTGTTGTTGTATAATTAGAAAGGTAATATAATAAATTGGCGAGATGTTTAATCCGTACCACAATTCCAAATTAAACAGCGGTTGGATCGCTACCGGCTTTTGTTAGTTAATTAGTTTAAGCTCATTTATTGATCGTTTAACACATTTTATTGGCTTTTACACAATAAATATCATAATAGTAACAAAACAATAAAGTACTAATCTGTTAATGATTAATCGCTAGTTAGTAATACATCTTTATTTTCGTAATAAATTCAGTATTTCGTCGGCTGACAAAACTCACTAAGTAAGAAATACTTGAAATAAATCTAATTTAATACTGGCAGATGAAGTTGATAGGAGTAGTCCATTTTTATTGTGAGTTTAATTACAGTCCACTGCTGGACATAGGACTCTTTTATTACTTATGCATATGGACGCATTAGGGGGTAATGCCCATAATCGCCGCGATGGGTAGGACAAATAGTCGAGAGCATGTCCAATACAGGGTGAACGATACGAAGTTACCAATTTCAAAGGACTGCGATTTTTTTGTTGCAACAATTTATTACTATAAGTAAGAAAAAACAAGAGAAAAAAAAATACTAGATTTTGTGATTTTATTTACTTTTAGTCAATATTTAGGCCTTTTGCCTAGACTATGGTCTTAAAATGGTAAAAAAATATTTCCTCGATGCACGTTTGTGATCCAGTGGTAGTTGTATGTGCCAGTAAAATACGATCGCTTTCTTCATTGCATTTATACTAGTATGTTTAATTGCTCTCACCTTTTTCTTCAAAATAGATCAGGTAAATAGTCCGAAACTCACTGCACTGGAGAAATGCCATTTTTGGTTGTTACGCACTTCATAAGCCGAAAAGCTCAGTCTCGTTCTTATGTTTGCGGTCTACAACCCAAATGTTGCGGTGCAATACATATTTCCGATAATAAACCGCTATTACTTTGACACCAGACTTAATATGAAAGTCTTATTTTTCGATTTCGGGGTTGGCCCCATACTAAAAGTTGCGTATTATGACATATATATGGTGTGTGCGAGGTTATTACTCATGAAACACGTTGTATAATTTACGGGAAACCAAAAGTAATGATTATTTTTTTAACATCCTTCCTACAGATAAAACCAGTAACTCTCAAAGCACAGAACTAGCTATACCTCAGATAAGCCCCCGGAAACGGCAAATAGTTAACCGTGTGGAACGCGCCGTACCGTCCGAGCGGACCGGACACCGCCGGACCGGACCGGACGCCGCCGCACCGGACCGGACGCGCGCCGTCGCACGATAATTATGGCTAAGTGTACGCGACGCTGCCCGGACATTACATTTGTAAACCTACGTAATGCTATCATGATTTTTATCCTATACATGAAGGAAACAGTAAATTACGTGTACTCCGTAGCCTAGTTGGTAGTGTCTCTGCCTACGAAGCTGGAGGTTCTGGGTTCGAATCCCAGCAAGGGTATCATTTGTGTATTTATTTATCACAAATATTTGTTTCTTGGTCGTGGCTGTCTATGTATTTAAGTACCTATCTATAATATATGTATCTATCTATTATATATGTCTTATTATATTGTCGCGTACCCACACCACAAGCCTTAACCCCTGGAACGCCGCTGTCATAAATTTGATTGTTGATTAATTACTTTAATTATTTTATATTAAAGTCCAATTGGCTTGTGACAGATCTGTCACTAGGCACTCCAAGGGTTAATTGAGCTTACCGTGGGACTGAGTCGATTCGTGGAAGATGTCCCAAGATATTTATTTCTTATACATTTAGTCAATATATAATTAAGTTCACATAAATCATAAATAATTTAATTAAAAAGCTTTTTAAAAATCATAAATTACATAATAATTCATGCTGATCCACGCTTTTGCCGCAGGCGCAAATGTGGGGGATACAAATGCTGCAGCCGAGTCTCAGGCATACAGCAATCCTGAGAGTGCTAGGATCCAGAACAGTTCCGATCTGGCGAGACGGGAGGGCATGGAGCCAGTGTCCAGACTCGGGGACAGAAACTGCGAGCAGTCGGGCCCGTTCCGAGTCGTCTGGAGATTTTAAAAGGAGGTCGGCATGTATTGTATTCAGGCGAGGTGAATCCCAAGCTCTCTGACTACGGCGTGTGACTGGAGGATCGACTCCTGGACACGACGAACACCAAGCCTCTCTGGCCTCCCTCAGACACGCCACCTCGTCGTCAAGTAACTGTGGACGGTTTAAAATATTACTGACGAGAGACAACGTGCCGTAAGTAGAGGCTGACAGAAAGGCTGGACGTCATGGCCTTTCATGCGCAAAGAGTGCCGGCAGATTGTACCGCCACGGCACCATCAATGACCTGGTTCGCCGTGCGCTTTCTACCGTGTCTGTGCCTGCTACCTTGGAACCGGTGGGTATGGCCAGAGACGATAGAAAGCGTCCCGACGGAGCCACGTTGGTGCCGTGGAAGTTGGGTAGGGCTTTGGTGTGGGACGCAACGTGTGTTGACACGTTCGCGCAGTCCCACATCCAAGGCACACGAGCACAAGCCGGTGCTGCTGCTGACCAGGCCCAGGTTCTCAAACGCCGCAAATACTCGTCGCTTTTAATCAACTACGAGTTTGCGGCGCTTGCAGTAGAAACTTTAGGTCCTTGGTCAGCAGACATGAAGACTTTTATGAGGGCCATGTCGTCCCGGCTGCACGACGCCTCTGGTGACCCAAGGGCTGGCGCTTACCTCGCACAAAGAATCTCTTTAGCGATTCAGCGAGGTAACGCCGCCAGTGTCATGGGCACCATGCCGCAGGCGGATCTTTTGGAAGGTATTTTCTTTTTATAGGTAGTTTGTTTAGGTATATTTAATTTTAGTGTAAGTTTTATCTTTATTTTTTCATTTTAGTTTAATTTGTAATTTATTTAAATTGTTGATCTTCTAAAATAAATGTTACTGCATTATTCTAGAAAAAAAAAAAATAATAATAATTCATTGTGCACTTAACAAGTAAACGGCACGGAAAAAGTTGATACATTTTACCTAAAATATTTTTTTTTTCCTAAAAATTTTACCTAAAAACACATGGCAGTAATGCTATAGAAAATTAGACTATAGAAAGCACATATATCAATGAATAATTAAAAGCGAGCTTTGTGAGAACTGTTTATTGATGAGCTCATTATGTACCTACTTACTTAGTTTCAAGTTTTTTTTATGTCTCAGTTACAACCTTATCTAATGATCAATTTTTAATGTACGAAGTGAACACACGGAACACTCTACATTATGGCTTGGTATTAGGTACTCTATGGGTATACTTTAAACGTTTCTAATTGTCTACGCCGCAAATACACTAGAGATATTCAGCAAATAACACTGTTATTTTGAATAGGTACATTTTAAGCCATTATAATTCAGAAAACAGATTGTAGTGTTGTAAAAGTGTAACAAAATAATGAGACAGCGAAACATAACTATATCAGTGTCACTTAGAAAAACTTAACCAAAGTGTGTCACAATGGTGCGTCGCAGACCAAAGGATCAAGACTGTTTACTCGCACTTTTGGCGATATTGTGTGATGAAACGGACGCCAAGAAAAGGATCAAAAAGGTATTTTTTAAAAATAGTTCATAAGCCTAGATCTTAAATACTGAGTGATTTTGATCTATTTAAAGGCAACCAATATCGTGTACTGTTTTTAGTAGTAACATTTTTCTAGTACTTTTTTCATAATCAGAATACGATACAAAATTATTCAGAATCAGTCCCAGTGGTCTAATATATGGGCTACTGTGACCCTTGTTACAATCCGCATAAAGTTCACTAATAATCAATTGCTCAGATGACTGTTGTTCGTTATGGTATTCGTAAGTTGAAAGTTAAAAAAAAGTAAACAAACCTGCAAATGCAAACTTGCTTTGTTTCATAATCACGCACAATTAAAACATTTTTTTTTATTTTATCACCAACTTTAAATTAAAGTTTAGATACATTTTTTGTTAAAATTGAAGCATAAATGGTCAGGGGCCATTCAACTATAAAGAAAGTAGGAATGCTCACGGCTAGATTAAGTAAAAGACTAACTCAGGATCGTGGATCGGCCACCTCCTAATGGAGCAGAGTCTGGATCTAGAATTTAAGAAATGATGGACGCCCTTTGATCCAACCTCCGTCTATCGTATGTCAGGTTCAAACAATAAAAGATAACATTAGGTTTATAACGTGTATTCACATATGGTCTAGCAGTTTGTAACACACTCGGTGAACTAATTAATATTGACAATAGTAAACAAGTCTTATGTTATAGCGTAAGTTAAATGCTATTCACCGGGGGAAATTTAGGAACCAGAATTTATATGCTATTTTATGTTTTAGCTTGAGGAAATCCCTTTATATAGTAGTTTACAGAACAGTAATGGCTCGGGGCATAAGAGACATACCATCCGAGGTTTAATTTGGCAGCAAACCTTATATAGGAAATTTATAAATACCTGTCTACTCTACTAGGTACCGGTGGATTTAAATAGAAACCGTGATTTGTGGTTGGTGCTCTTCACTAGACTCTCATGAATACTTCTCCGCTGCCAGACATGGGTGGGCCGGAGCAGTGAACAGGACCAGACCTCCGAGTTTACCGCCGGTGACCCGTAGTGCAGACTCAGGACTCCAGGATGATGAAAAGATCGACGCAATAAAATGACACTATCCACAGGACCGAAGATTTAGGAAGATGAAATAAGTAGATGAAAATATGTAACTAGAGATAAAAATAAAAAAACCTGGAACAATGGAGACAATATTTGGTTAAATTCTAGGAAATTATTCATACCTATCTATCAAGAGCTTTTATATGTAATTAAACACGTGAACCACGGGTTTAATAAAACACTTACCAGTTTATAAGCTGGTTTTTTTTTCTTTATTGAAATAAGGTTAGCGGTCCATGTGCGTGCAGGTCAAAATGGCGTTTGCTGAAAAAGAAATTTATCTTATGAAATTAACAATTCACAATATCGAAAGCCATCCTAGGCATTATAGTGAGGAACACCTCATTTTACTACTTACCAAATGTTGAATTGGTGTTAACAAATCCTTATTATACTAGAACGAACAGGACTATATATTCATGTTGCTAAGTTGAGAGAAATACCGGGCGCGGCTGAAACAAAAATTACATTGATCAACTTATGAAAGAGATTTTAGAGGGATGATTATGCATCCCTGTACTTGTACTAACAAAATACTTACCATTTCCACGTGATTGGGATCCAATGGTTAAATTTTAGATGCTCACATCTCGTATGCCGGATTCCCAATGACAACATTTTGGGCAGAACCAGAGAGAACCGCGTCGGCGATCGCAGCGCCACCTTTTGTGCTCGTGCGAATGACTTGGACACAAATCGATCCTTACCAACAATTAAAATTTTATAGAAATATGTTCCTAGAAATTGAGATAAACCATTTTAAAGGTAAATTGTCAATAATACGTCTTGACAATAAAAATCTAACATGTTTTCTAAAACCGGGCGTGTGGAACGGATTTTGGCCCATAGACAAGCACACCTGTCAAACGTCAAATGCCAAATCAATGTATCAGGAACATAGCCTAGCAAAAGAACGTAAACAACGGAAACAAATCGCATTTATAATGTCCTTTCAAGTTAATTATTAAGAAGACATATAGTCTGAATGTGCGTAGTGTTGTGATTAACCTAAACTGGCAGTGCAACACAGGCAGAACGGTATTAAACAATGGAATGCATGAGGACACCACTATCACACACAAGGTAAATTCTTACTTACAAAAAGCTATCACAAGACAAGTCTCCACCTCTATTCTATTTTCCCATGATATTGCCCGAGTCTAGGGCATACTACACGTTAAATTCATCCCTGCTAAACCAACGAAAACTTGATGAAATGCTCAGTATAAATTATATCCATTAAGATGTCTAGACACACGGTCCAAAGTGTTACAGTTCATCTTTAGTTGGGTTAAAAAAAAATTAAATTAAAAATTTAATTTTTTTTTTTTTTGAAGAGAAAGAAAGTAGGTGAGAAGGAAAAAACCCGCAGGAGACAGGTTAATGCATGGATTAAGCAGGATAGGTTAATTGCGTAAAGCCGTTAGTAAGCAGGTATCAGAGTATGTTAAGTATTAGTTAGGAGTTGATGAGGGGATATAAGTGCAAAAGGGTGGCATAAGCTTGATTAAGTTAGTTGATTGCGAATTAAGCATTAATAAGCGAAAGTAAGGGTGTTTAGTAGTTAGTAAGGGATAAAGTTAAATTATCGTTCACGGTTTTAAGAGTGGAAGTAAACTGCTAAATGTACGGTAACACTTAGGAATATAAATTTATTCTAAACAAAACCTAAACCTAAAGAGGGAGTACGAATGCTGATCAGGCATGTACCATAAAAACTAGCTATAGGGCTCAATGATATACGACTAAACAAGAAAATCTACTTGGTAGACCATCGAGGACGATGTCAGAACTTAATAATAAAATCCAGGACAACCTGAGACTCAACAAAACTTATCGATTACTCTTACACTACAATTATATCGTGGTGAATCTGCAGCTTCTACCAACGAGACTTAACCGCTAATAAATAATAGAAATGCTTAATAGGACTACCTAATATCTAGGCGTTTGTGTCTTTTACTTTATTAAAGAAAATGCCTATTTATTTACACACACGAGGTAGCAAAGGGAATGCTAGAACGACTAGCTGATTCACTGTTACTAGATCTCGAAAGGGTATTTTGACTAAGTCAAAATCACTGGAAGATAGTTTTTAACTGCACTTCCTTCAACAGAATTCCTCTTGGTTGGAGATAACTCAATCACTATGATAAAGTTTCCCTACTTAGGAGAATAAATCGTTAAAATGTATTTTTTTTTTTATGACTAACTAGTCAGATGAATCTCAGCAAAGATATTAGTGTTGAAGGATTAAGGTTCCTCTATGAGTCTTTATAAGGACAGAATAGGGAATTTTGTTGGTTTCCGTATGCATCCGGAACCGTATAGTAAGGTTAATGTAGACAGAGTCTCATTCCTTATATAATAAGTATTGGATATATCTAGGTCTCAGAACGAAAGACGAGTACCGTTAGGATGACGGCTCGGCTTCGCCAGGGCGGACTATATCCTTTATGTGAAAGTTTCCTAGAAGTTTCCCTTCTAAGGACTTTAGAGTATAGACAAGTGGTCCTAATTTTTTGTGTACAACACATTTTTCGTACCGGGGTGCTAGTTTTGCTGAAAAGTATTTAGCGGCATTCGACAATGGAAAACATTTCTTATAAGCCATTTGGCCCTCTTCGAGTTCTACGTTACGCTTCCTCATGTTATAATGCTTAGCGTTACGATCATGGGAGGCAAGCAACGAGTTTTTAACCTTCTGGAAAACTACTTTGAGTTCTTTCAATTTTTCAGAAAGGTTATCACTAGTATCCAGATGGATGGAATTTTGATCTATAGGACCATCATCGTTATATAGAGAACCTTCTAGAATCATCTGACGACCGTGCGTCAAGAAATACGGCGTGTGTTTGGTGACCTCGTGTTTGGCATTATTGAGAGCACATTGGATCTCCGCAAGGTTCTTGTCCCAGTTACGGTGATCAGAACGTACGTAAGATGCAATGGTTCTTACCAGCTCGCGGTTTACGCGTTCCGTCTGGTTAGTTTGAGGATGATATCTAGGGTTATAGAAAATATGAGGGACACTGTATTTATTCATCAGGTCTCTAAAATCTTTGGAGGTAAATTGAACACCATTGTCACAGAAGAGATATTTGGGTACCCCATGTACTAGAAAGATTCCTTTTTCCATGCACTTAACGATTGCTTTCGCCGTTACAGTGCGCAAAGGAAATAAAGTTACATATTTACTGAAATAATCAGTACATACGAAGATATATTGATTTCTCATATAAGAGGGAGGAAATGGACCAAGAATATCACAGGAAATTGCTTCGCCTGGTGACGATACACGTCTGGGAGATCCCATAAGACCAGGTCGAGCCAAATTAACAGGTTTATAGGTCTTGCAAATTTCACAAGAGTCTACGTATTCTTTTACATCTTGAAACAAGGTAGGCCAATAATAGACATCGGCTATTTTAGAATGAGTCTTGGACACACCAAAATGTCCAGCAGTAGGATCATCATGATACTTATTTAACACATCTTTCCGCTTCTCATAAGGAACTACCAGCTTCCAGTCAAATTGATCTGTCAGACGATATTTATTCTTAGAGAAACGGTACAGTTGATTATTTTCTATTTTAAAATTTGGAAAAAGAGAAGGTTTTTCGATAACCTTATTATATAAATCTAGGTACCATGGATCTTGTAATGATGGAACATCAATGGAACTAATGTGAACACGCGATAAACAATCCGGTATGACGTGTTCTTTTCCTTTACGGTGAATAATCCCAAAGTTAAATTGACTTAGTCTACAAGCCCAACGGTTCAAACGTCCCGTCGGATTTTTCAAATTAGAGAACCATTTCAGCGATGCGTGGTCTGTCACAATAAAACACTTTCTACCCTCTACATAGGCTCTGTATTGTTCTAACCCATAGAGCACTGCTAAGAGTTCCCTCTCGGTAGCTGAATAATTAGTCTCTTGTTGATTCAGCGTACGGCTGCAATACGCGATAGGATGGTCCACGCCGTCGTATTTCTGAGTGAGAACCGCTCCAATGGCGAAAGAGGATGCATCAGTATGTATAAAGAATTCTTCATTGAAATTAGGACATTTAAGAATAGGTGCTGATACTAAGGCAGACTTAAGTAAGTTAAAAGAATCATTAGCTTCATTTGACCAGACAAATTTTATCTTTTTGCTGGTAAGTCGTGATAACGGACGAGCTATTTTTGCAAAGTTATTTATAAAACGGCGGTACCAACCGCACATACCAAGAAAACGTTTGACAGCTTTAGCGTCATCTGGAGTTGGGAAATTTACTATAACCTCCACTTTAGAGGGGTCGGTTCTGAGACCGTGTTTGTCAATAAGATATCCTAAATACTTGAGTTCACTCCTACAGAAAAGTGATTTCCTCATATTAATAGTTAAGTTTGCCGATTTTAGTTTTTCAAAAACGGCCTTTAGTAACCGAAGATGTTCTTGAAAGTCTGAAGTACAGATAATTATGTCATCAATGTAACAAAACACCTTGTTATCAAATTCAGCCGTAAAAAGAGTATCCATTAGGCGTTGCATAGTTGCACTCGCTCCGACTAAACCGAAACACATGCGTTTATAATGAAAAAGACCTTTACCAGGCACGGTGAAGCTAGTTTTTTCTTTGGACTGTTCACTTAGAGGTATTTGATGATACGCAGCACTTAAGTCAAGAGATGTTAGAAATTTTGCATCACGTAAGTTATCTAGAATGTAATGAACGTAAGGTACTGGGTAAGCGTCAGATTTGGATACCGAGTTCAACTTCCTACTGTCCAAGCATAATCTTAAATCCCCGTTAGGTTTTTCGACCATAACGACTGGTGAGTTCCAAGGCGAGTGGGAAGGTTCTACTATTCCCGCTTGTAACATACGACTTACTTCATCTTCTAACGCTGCTTGTTTATTAGGACTAAGTCTGTAGTACTTTTGTTTGATAGGAGGTGAATCCCCCGTGTCAATAACATGTTCAATTAAGTGAGTTTTACCTAGGCCAACTTTATCCGTATCAATTTGATCGTAAAACTTTTTAGTAGCTTCGAGCTGACATTTCTGTTCCTGAGTTAACGAATCGTAAGTTATTAAGCCTGTGTCAGTAGGTACAAAATCAAGGCTAGCCAGATAATGGCTGTCTTCTTTAGGTATGTTAGTAATTAGACCTGGGGCTAAGTTATAAGCTCTCCAGAAGTTTAAGCCAAGAACCATAGGTTGCGCAATTTGAGAATGAATATTGAAGTGTACAAGTTTAACTTCCCCTTTATAATTAATGGGCAAGACCATATATTCCGTACATAACAAACGATTGTCATTAGCTACGCGAATAATTATCGGTTTTTTATGTTTCTGAATGGGAATACCCCCACCCGTAGAAAATATACGATGGCTATCACTACCTAAGAAGCTAGTGCTGGCACCCGAGTCCAAGAGACCACGAAAGTTAAGACTCATTATATTTAAAAGTGCGTATACTCTGTCATCTCCCTGTGGAGGATTAAAATATATTGTCTTTTCTGCGTGAAAGGGAGCAGAAGGGTTATAGTTGTTTTTATTAGAAAAGACAAAGTTATTTAGTTTTTTGACTCCTTACATTTGGTGCAGTCCGGAGTGCGAACTCCTTTTTCTCCACATTTAAAACAGACTATATCTCTAGATAACCTACAAGATCTAGTGGAGTGATTGGTTCTACCACAACGGAAACACTTAAGTTGAGGATTATAATTGAAAGGCGTCTGGGCTACAGCGGCCACAAACGTTTTGGAAGAATTGTGAGGATGAGGTGGAGTCGACTTATATGGAAACTCTTTACCCTTCCCTATGACGAAAGATGAGGACTGGCCATCTTGTTTTGGCAAAACCGGTTCACGAAAATGATTAGCCTTAACTTGAGATAACTCAATCCGCTTGCACAGAGTTTTCAATTGCTGGATGGACTTAACATCATGCAGAGCAAGGACTTTCGAAAATTCTGGCCTGATGTTTCTCAACATCGTATCAAGTTTTTCTTCTTCTGATACTTGGCGGTTAAGCCGTTCGTACATTCCTAGAACCGTGGATACGAAGTATACAATGGTCTCCGTTCTAGCTTGAGTCCTACTCCGAATCTCCTGTAAAAGAATATGATCAAGGTCAGGTATGTCGAACTCCTCCTGCAAAGCTGAAACAACTTCTTTATAGGTGCGCAGAACGGTGCGCTGGGCACGGAACCACGACAGAGCAGGTCCTTCCAAAATTTCAGGAAAACCTCGGTAAATCCTATCCTCGGAAATCCTACGTGCGACACGAAGTTCTTCCAATCTGGTGAGAAAGATGCGAATACAAGAGTCGCCTCTAAACTTTAAATTCAAAGAATTGATATTAAACGTTCGATCAGGTTGATAGATAACCTTTTTAACAACACAAGACTCCTTAACAGAAGGATCATCGCTATCCGAGTTTGATGATATTGACGAGTTATCATCCTTATTCAGTTTATCTAACATGGTGTTGATCATCGCCTTCAACAGCTGTATTTCTTCAGAATCATCCTGTAAACGAGAAAGGCGACACAGCAAGTATTTGCAACGGGATGACAGTCTTTCGGTAGCAGCGGCTGATAAATCGTCCTGAACCTCCTGCTCGATTTCCTCTGCTTTCCGTTGACAAATTTCAATTTCAGATGCTGGATTGCTTCGAACCACTTCTACTAACTTCAGACCACCCTTTTCAGCTAATTGAGCAGTTTGCTTCAACGCCATAGAAAGACTCGACCTACGTGAGATTGGATTGACTGGAAGTTTACGAATCGACAATTCATGTGAGATCTCGTCCTTGTGAAGGTGTGTTATTTTGCAACCAGCTATTAAGAAGTCCATGTTTGTTTTATTTTAATATATGTTAAATCAGTTTAAGTTTCAAAGATAGTTTCAACTTTATAAGGTTTACTACTTCACATTAACGTGATAAAGTCACTTATGATAATAGTTATTATTTAGAAAGTGAAAAGTTCTATAGTGGAACTTGTTTAAAATATAGCATAAGTCAATATATCAGAATAAGCTAGTACGTATTTAAGTTTGTATTCTTAAACGTATAGTATAGACGTTTGAGTAAAATTAAAACAGTTACTTAAGAACTAAGCATCAATTCAACATTCGCAGAAAGTTTTATATTAACACCTTATATCTAAAATATTAATTGCATGAACCTGTCATACACCAAAAGGCCCCACGTTGGGCGCCACTGAAGCATAAATGGTCAGGGGCCATTCAACTATAAAGAAAGTAGGAATGCTCACGGCTAGATTAAGTAAAAGACTAACTCAGGATCGTGGATCGGCCACCTCCTAATGGAGCAGAGTCTGGATCTAGAATTTAAGAAATGATGGACGCCCTTTGATCCAACCTCCGTCTATCGTATGTCAGGTTCAAACAATAAAAGATAACATTAGGTTTATAACGTGTATTCACATATGGTCTAGCAGTTTGTAACACACTCGGTGAACTAATTAATATTGACAATAGTAAACAAGTCTTATGTTATAGCGTAAGTTAAATGCTATTCACCGGGGGAAATTTAGGAACCAGAATTTATATGCTATTTTATGTTTTAGCTTGAGGAAATCCCTTTATATAGTAGTTTACAGAACAGTAATGGCTCGGGGCATAAGAGACATACCATCCGAGGTTTAATTTGGCAGCAAACCTTATATAGGAAATTTATAAATACCTGTCTACTCTACTAGGTACCGGTGGATTTAAATAGAAACCGTGATTTGTGGTTGGTGCTCTTCACTAGACTCTCATGAATACTTCTCCGCTGCCAGACATGGGTGGGCCGGAGCAGTGAACAGGACCAGACCTCCGAGTTTACCGCCGGTGACCCGTAGTGCAGACTCAGGACTCCAGGATGATGAAAAGATCGACGCAATAAAATGACACTATCCACAGGACCGAAGATTTAGGAAGATGAAATAAGTAGATGAAAATATGTAACTAGAGATAAAAATAAAAAAACCTGGAACAATGGAGACAATATTTGGTTAAATTCTAGGAAATTATTCATACCTATCTATCAAGAGCTTTTATATGTAATTAAACACGTGAACCACGGGTTTAATAAAACACTTACCAGTTTATAAGCTGGTTTTTTTTTCTTTATTGAAATAAGGTTAGCGGTCCATGTGCGTGCAGGTCAAAATGGCGTTTGCTGAAAAAGAAATTTATCTTATGAAATTAACAATTCACAATATCGAAAGCCATCCTAGGCATTATAGTGAGGAACACCTCATTTTACTACTTACCAAATGTTGAATTGGTGTTAACAAATCCTTATTATACTAGAACGAACAGGACTATATATTCATGTTGCTAAGTTGAGAGAAATACCGGGCGCGGCTGAAACAAAAATTACATTGATCAACTTATGAAAGAGATTTTAGAGGGATGATTATGCATCCCTGTACTTGTACTAACAAAATACTTACCATTTCCACGTGATTGGGATCCAATGGTTAAATTTTAGATGCTCACATCTCGTATGCCGGATTCCCAATGACAACATTTTGGGCAGAACCAGAGAGAACCGCGTCGGCGATCGCAGCGCCACCTTTTGTGCTCGTGCGAATGACTTGGACACAAATCGATCCTTACCAACAATTAAAATTTTATAGAAATATGTTCCTAGAAATTGAGATAAACCATTTTAAAGGTAAATTGTCAATAATACGTCTTGACAATAAAAATCTAACATGTTTTCTAAAACCGGGCGTGTGGAACGGATTTTGGCCCATAGACAAGCACACCTGTCAAACGTCAAATGCCAAATCAATGTATCAGGAACATAGCCTAGCAAAAGAACGTAAACAACGGAAACAAATCGCATTTATAATGTCCTTTCAAGTTAATTATTAAGAAGACATATAGTCTGAATGTGCGTAGTGTTGTGATTAACCTAAACTGGCAGTGCAACACAGGCAGAACGGTATTAAACAATGGAATGCATGAGGACACCACTATCACACACAAGGTAAATTCTTACTTACAAAAAGCTATCACAAGACAAGTCTCCACCTCTATTCTATTTTCCCATGATATTGCCCGAGTCTAGGGCATACTACACGTTAAATTCATCCCTGCTAAACCAACGAAAACTTGATGAAATGCTCAGTATAAATTATATCCATTAAGATGTCTAGACACACGGTCCAAAGTGTTACAAAATTATTGATTGATATTCATTAGTATTAACGTTAAAATATATCTGCGACCGTGTTTCACGATATAATGTCAAAGACGTCAAATGCTATGAAAAGTCAGCCATATTCGTTTACCTTTTTTACTTTCTTCTGAAGAATGGTATACATCATTTCCTGAAGGAAAAATAAACGATAAAGAAATATCAATAAGTTGAAATGTAAGTGTCTTTTACGTACAAAGAAAAAAGTACCATCGCCAACACATGTAACTGACCATTTGTGCACTTTATGCGCAACGCCTTAAAACTCCTAAAAGTCACAAGTGTTCGATTAATTGTGGTGGCGTTTATACTAAGATAAAATTAGACCTTGGTTTCCTAATCTCTTAATTTAGGTCACTGAACTAAGACTTGTTAATATTTATGTTATCAAACCATTTGTCTGCTTATCAATAATGTGACATAGATCTGTGTTTAAATACTAGACTGATAAAAGCGATTTCATTCAATCCAAATTTGTAATTTCCTTTTATCGTATTGAAATATCTATATATTGTTAGAACAGTCTTCTCTACAACTTATGACTTGTCTTGATTATTTTACCAAAAAACAACAACAGGCTTTTAGCATTAAAAATGAAAATTTCGATATTTTATTACGACCCACTGCAACTAGGAACCTACTCAGGGTACCATCCACAAGAGCTATGCTATGTTGGATATCCACACCATCTCCGCTACACATCGTTAAACATGCGTCATAGATATGCTACGTTCCGGGAATGTGATTGTGATAGATATCAAACGCATCCACATAGCACAGCTCTGGTGTAGAGGCACCCTTATTATATGCTATAATTTATATTTATAAGTCCATAAGCTGGAGCGAAGGCAAGGTGACAAATCAAATCATACATACATAAATTTCAACTGAATCCTTTTTGCAAATAAGAAATGGTTTACTTTTTACTCTTAGTAGTTAGTATGTTATTTTTATTTACTAATTAGGTCGTCTAATGAAGGCGACCAGTAGCCCTACCATGAGCTACCCCAACGTAATTAACGCGCGTTTACTTTCTATCCATCTCACTCGCCCTTACGGATTGGCGGGAGCGAGCCAGATAGAAAATTAATAACAATGCGGCATCATGGTACAGATCAGTATTCTTGACAAGAGTTGACGGCGTGAACTTGCTGTCCCTCTCGCTTGCACCAATACCCGAGCACGAGCAGCAGTGTTATTCACTAAGGAAACCGCCTTGCTATCAGCGCTGTGTCAGCGCTGCGGCAGCGTCGAGCCTAAAAATGGTATTCACTAATGCACTTTAAACGTCACTAGTGCTCGGCGACGAATGCGGCGTGAGCTGGAACTACACTGAGAGTTTGACGTTTAATGTACGAACTTCATATTCTCTAACAAAAAACAGCGACGAACTCGCCCACAACCTCGCTCACAGCCTCGATTCCTAATGTCAAATCAAACAGCTAGGATTTTAGACAAGGCTGTCTCGACGTCGAGCTCGTTGACGAACGCAGCGTCGAATGTGTGAATAAGAGAATAGCATAGCAGGACAAAAAGTAAACGTTAATCTTTCTTGACGCGGTTCACTCGTAGTCGTACGGTAAGGGCATCTATTACCGTCCCTATTAAAACTAAAATGAAAGACGGCCAGTTAATTAATGGTGACAAGTTGGCCTGATAGCGTAAAGTGTACCTTTCTGAACGTCGTTAGTAATATTCTTCAAAGATGCTCCAGAGTTAATAATTAATCCTTTGCTGAAACACGCCTTGCACTACTCATATACAGGGTGAAACACGAGCCGTGAACAGTAATACGTTTTTCTAACTCTATAAACAACTAACAATTAAATGCCCCACAAGTAACTTAAAAATTGACAAGTTATTTTTTTTGTTTATATTTTTGTATTTTTTGGCTTTAGGATATCCAAAAATTTAAATTACCTCCTCAAATTGAAGTAATTAATAAAGTCAATTTTGTCATTTCGTGCAAAATTAAATAATATTTATTACATTTAACGTTATAATATAAATAGCTTAAATATATCGTTTCTGAAAAACACCTTAAAATTGTACCGCGGTGGGCAGGATATTATGTGACAAATTCAAATAGATTAAACAGTCAAAACTTTTATAGACCAATCACATCTCCATATTTTTAAATAGCGAGTTAAGTTTAGGTATTGGTATAGGATAATAAGTAGGTAATTCATAAGCTGAAGAATAGAAAGAGTGACAGTTTGCTACCCCAATACCTACATTACCTACAAGGCTTTATGTTTCTCTTTTCTGAATTTCGAACATTGCCTCATTGACACTGAAATACTGATTTAATTACTCGGAAAATGTGACATAGATACTACCGTGTAATTTTCAGGAAGCCACATTGTCAACAAATTTTCAGGAGTTTTTGAAAGACAATTTTGTATGACGTGCGACTTTCGTGTTTATTTGTTCGTAGGACCTTGCGGATTATTGGAACTCGTTAAAAAATAACCTAGCTGGTGCAATATCACACCTAATTGTTGTGGGCGCTTATCAATGCGATACCGCACGCCTGATAACAGCAGTCTATATCCACGCCACGCCATATTTACCCGCCAGTGAAAACGCGGCTTAAAATATTAAAAACAAAACAGGCTCGCGTTCTATATTTAAATTTTATTAAAAAATGTTATTCGAATTCTCGTTGAGCAGTTTAAATTTGGAATTGTTTTAGTGATGTGAAATGTTTATCGATATAATGTGCTTAACAAATTAATTATGTGATGTTTTATGGAGTTATGTATGAAAACATTGGAAATTAATTCAAAATGAGATCTTTTTGGTCGGAGATATTGACGGCGGCTGCGACTCATCCCTTGTGCGCTGTTCCTGGCGACTTCCTGGCGATGTACGACACGGTCCTTGATGATGACGATAATGATGATGATTGTTAGTATTATCTTTACTTATTCCTATTATCGTATTTCAATAGGCGGTAGGCACGGCCGAGCGGAGTAGCAAACTTATCAGTTAAGAAGTTTAACTAGGACAAATATAGCACTATAGCTCAATTTAATGTTGTTATATCTATCAATGCTACAAAGGAAATGTTATTTAAACAAAGCTTTTCTAGAATGTTCTGAAGTGTATAATTTGCAATTGGTGAAGCATTATCTGAATGCATCATTTGTTTATCATCCATCGGTGACCCAATCAATCGTTTCAAAGTAAATGTGTCATGCCAAATGAAACAAGTGACAATAAAGATACAATTTCGTCAAAGCTTTATAGCATAACGTACACCTTCAAAAAAGGGCGTACACCTACTCTGAAGATCGGCAACGCACTTGTGAATCGATAAGGCACTGCAAACTAAACATTTACATATAACTAATTCATACTTAAAAACTACTACCTACTACTACTATTATAATAGGCGCGGGATGGATGGACGTCTTCTCGTTAGCCTCCGCTGAGACGACGATTAATTTGTTATTTTCTTTGTAACCTGTTTTCTACGACATAAATAGTCAAATGCATACTAAAACGAAGTTTTTGTTATAAGTTTAAAGCTATCTATTCGATTATGACACGTTCCGTTTAAAGATGGCAGCTCGGAACCAAACTAGCGGATCCTAACCAAACAAAAGGTTCCCCTGACGCAGGATGTCAACAAAGGTCTAATAAAATCTTCGCAACGTATTGACAATCTCGCAAGATAGGCACTACCTGGCTGTTCTAAAAGTTGGCCCTTAAACCACTCCGCGAAAAAGCGAGTTAAAAATATGCTTGTGTAGCTATCGATATCTTAAGCCGGAGCTACACTACATACAGTTTATGAATAATTGAATATGTGTACGTATAAACAAATTGCTTCATGGCATTCCGTTGGAATGCTTTATTTCGAATTGTTAAAAACTTTTTCTCAATTCATTTATTTTATTTCAATCTGTATCAGTCTCTTATCATGAAAATATATGAAAAGTATTGTTGATAGTATAATCTATATGGAGATTATTTTAGTTTCAAGCTCCGCCGCACTTTCGATCAGCGCTAATAATGCTAGTATACGTTTGCAAGGCAAGCAAATAATATTTTCATCCAAAGAAAAGCGATATTTTCTTTGTTGAATTATTCTTTAGATGATCACTTCGTTCCAAAAGTAATATTCATCAAATCGATAGCCTTTGTCCTTTTTGCACAATAAAGCGGGGATATTTTATAAGGACAAATCCTTCAGAAGCATCCCTGAAACACAATGCCACCTGTTATTAAATGTTCACGCACGGCCGAGTTGTTTTAGCGGGACAAAAGACAATCGAATTACATGCTCACCTTCGCGGATAGAGTTGCGCAAACGCTATCGTTATCAGTCCAATGCGCCTTATCTACGAAGTGCGATAGTGGCCGGCCAACTACCTACGCAATGTACTTGCTCCATACAGTCCGCGCCGCAGCACAGATGAGGCAGTGTCATCTTGTCTTATCGATGTATTGAAATCACGCGCAAACTGTTGTATATTATCTAATCGTAAAAGGAATGTGAACGGTGCGAACGTGTGTTTAAAAAATGTAAAAATGTTTTTTTCGAACCCGTAGTGTGGTAAAAGTGTCGATATGCATTTGTCGTTGTCGGAGGCAGTGAAAGAGTGTGCGTGGCGGACGCTGAACTGTGGTCTGGATGTGTGCCACACTTTTGTGGCGGCTCGCCACCTCCTGGCGCAGCCCTATCCTATTTTGGATGTGGTGATCTCCGCTCCATCTTACGGTAGCCAAAGTTGGTATACAAAATTGTATTAATGTTCGACTAGTACCAAATTTATGAATGAATTCATTCATGAATTATGTACACAATTCTGCTGCTAATAATGTATGACTGTTTGATATTCAAAAAAACTTTGAATTGAACTGGAGATAGTGTCTAGAATTCGTTTCTATTATATACTAACTAAAACCGAACTAAGATTTGCGGTGAATATTTAATTTGTCGAGTCAATTGACAACAGTTCGATAATAGAGATTATTTCCGCATTCCATCCCTTATGTGTAAACTATCAATAAACGTGAATCATATATCGATTACTATTATCATTTGATAGCTGCAATATCTAATCATAAATATAAAAAGGCTACACTATTGTTGTACTTTTATTGAGCGATTATTTGCATAACATACTGGTTGTCTCACTAGACAGTTTTTTATGGCAACCAGTTTCTAGTTAAACAACTATTAATAATACGTATCCGTATATTCCGCGTACGTAGTCTCCTTTTTAGGGCATTTAATTCAATTAGTTCAAACACCCGTTACACATTCAAAAAATCTTAAATAAAGATTCATTCGTGTTTTTGATAGTATAGTATATAGTAGATATTTTCATTGATTGTTAAAATTTTATTGTTATCGATACAATTTCACAGCCCTTAGAGCCAAGGTCCATGAACGAGATCGATCGATAAAGTACATTCTCGTGCCTAATCTCCGTATAGTAGTATGTAACGTCTGTTTTTCTTAAGTCAGATAAAGTTTTATCTCGTTTACTACTGTACCCTTACCATGAGCTTGGATGACTGTTGAATGTTTGAACTCATTCTAAGAGCATCTCTTTCGCACCAATACTAGTACTCATAAGTGCGAGTGACATACAGTAAGCAAGTCATGAACGTCGTAACTGATGCGTGATAAATTGATGGGACACTTTTCAGGATAGCATCTTTATCTCCAATACAGACATATTGATATTCTGTTTAAGTACATATTCAGTATCGAATCCTGATTAGAAAAAAATAAAAGGTTAGGTATTTTATTTGTTTGTATAAAGGGTTCCTGGGCTATGCCGGCAACTGGACCTATAGAAAAAAATATTTATTTCTCATATTTTTCCTTATAACAATATGACTTATGACACAGAATTAGAGATGGATCGTTCCCGGTAAATTCCCAATGTTACTTTAGAAAACGTTGCCATTTGGGAATATTCCCCATACAGTTTTGGGTAAGTTACCGGGAACGACACATCAGTAGACGAGTGACACAGAATATATTCCGCTTTTCTATTATATTATGTAAACCATTGTAATAAAGTTAATGATATCTCAATTATTTCACTAGTGTGGAAAATCAACTTTATTCTAATGGCTATTTTTATTAGCTACTGATCTGCAAGTTGCAGAATGTCTGTCTACAAAAGGTAGGCAAAGTTTTGCTCACTTGGAAATTTCTACATTAACAGGAAATTTTCAAACGCTATATAAAAGTAGTACAATGTTCACCGTGGCTTCACTCGCGCATAGGATAGCAATCTGTTAAGGTTTTCACCCCTAATCGAAAGTGACTTGAACTGAAACAGACTATTAATAAATTAACTTGTAAATAATAAATTATAATTGTAATTTATATAATATTAAGTATTTATTGTGACTGCTGAAGAAAAAATAAAAGTACAAATCAAAATATTTATTTAAAAATAATTTGATTTGTGTTTTCACTTTTACTTCAATAGTACTTCCTTGTTAGCATTCGTCGTTTCTTTCGAGTTTTAGTAGAAGGTTTTTTTTATAATTAAAGGATAATGAAAATAAAAATCACAATCGTTTCCATTGTGTTACGAAACTAACTTTCGTAACGCAATGTGTGTGTAACAAAAGTTTTTACGACTAATTTTAATGTGACGTCAAGTTTTTTTATTAAAGCCCTTAACCTCGTGCCTAAATTACGTCAAAATTTGCCAAATCAAATTGGGAATTTGTGTAATTGAGATAGAGTAAAAAAATTGACTGTGGCTTATGTCCTTTGGATAGGACAGATGTAGGCAGGAGGTTAACAACACAGTTCCCAATATATCCATATATCGTTATAGGATTTGTCTTTTGTAAAATATCACAGGTATCGCTAGTAGCATAAACACAATATATTAGTATACGTTCTAAAATAGCGACACTTCTGGTAACGTAATTTTTTAAGTTATCTAATCAATAATAAAATTAATAAAAAATGCAATAATACCATTTGACATATCGGTATCTCCTGCTCCTTTTATTCTATATAAACTGTTGTAAATAAAATAAAACTATGAAAAACGGATAAACTCGCGCATATTAACTAATTTTAACTTCATTCCGACGTTTCGAACACTTTACAGAGTTCGTGGTCTGCGGATGACTTAATATACGCGATAAATTAGTTAATATACGCGAGTTTATCCGTTTTTCATAGTTTTATTTCATGTGTAATCCTCGCGGTAACCGGAGAAAATATTATGTTGTAAATAAATTAATTACGTAACACATTTCAGTTCACACTCAAACAAACATGAAATTTGAAGCGCATATTTCGCGCTATTGGCAATTTCAGCGTCGGATGCCAGTGCCACGGACACGCGTGATGGATGCCTGATCGCAACGGGTGCGTGAGGCGTGTGGTGGATAACAGTTCAAATGTCTAGTTCACAGAATTAGATTTGGATAGAAGAAACAAGTTCATTCATTTGTATGGCGGCCGAGCGTGTCAGATTTTGTACTGAAGTTGTTACTTGCCAATGATTTTAAATATGTCTCAGGCCCTTGAGTATTCATATTTTATTGTGTTGTTGCAATTAATATTACTTAAGGAGGGTTTATTAATGTTTTTGTTCACTTCAACTTACAAAAGTTGACGCCCGAAAGCTGCAAGCTGCGATTAAAGACGGACACCTCAGTGGATTTCACCGAGTTCATTTGACACGCTAAGTAGATACGTTTGCTTGATCTATGGTATATATGACATCTGTGGTCTAGTTAAACGAGACGATTTAGCTTTCAACGTTGTTCTATTGGGTTCTTTTATAGTCAACAAAACACTTTTATAAGCCATCAGTTACACATTAACCCAAAATATTAGACATTATTGATTGCGTAAGATTGCGGGACACTTCTGGGTTAGAGGTCTTCGCACATTATAACGACTCAACGGCGACTCGACTCTATGCCAAATATTGAAATTTAAATCCTATGTCATACGTACTAGGATTCATTTCAAAAAATGATATCAAAATAGTGTACGACGAGAGGTCTACGCGTCGTACACTAAAGGTCAACCCCGACTCGTCGGTCACATATTGACCACACGTTGCCCACTCGGCGATCATGCGTTTGCGACTGACGTGTATCAAGCATCCATTTTCATTGCCCACTCGTTCACGCCGCGTCGTCCATAAGTGACCATTGGGTGGATCAACTAGTTGACTACTCGTCGAAAGTGTGAGTAGAGTTGCTGCCGCGTTGGCGTGGAGTTGTTATAATGTGCGAACACCTTAGATTGGCTCAGGACCGAAATGAGTGGCGTACTAGAAGAGAGGCCTATGCTCAGCAGTGGGCGATAAATGGCTCAAATGATGATGATGATTGATTAATTCATATGCTACATCATTGTATTTTAGTTGTATAATTAAGAAATTTTGATCCAATATTTTTTTAAGAAAACAAATCCAATATGGCGGCCTCTACATGATAGCTGACTGGCTGTTTGAAATAAATCCACCTCCATGATATGGATATCAAATGAAAGGGTTTGCTGACAGGAATAGGAAAAGCGTGTTTTGTACCCTTTTAATTATTAGTATTATTAGTTATTAGACTTATTACTATCAATAGCCACTATTTGTCGTAAAATTTAATAGGCTGTTATGATGTCATGTCAAAACAACTATCCTGTCAAAACATTTGGAGATCATATTTCGATGAGAAAAGGAAAGCTTTTTTAGTTCTGCGTTTTTTTTAAACCTCACTGAAAAACAATCATGGATCACTTTAGCGACCACAGCTAGCCATACCAACAACAATTTATCTGATAAATGACAATAAATAAGGCCGCAATTGTAAAATAATGCAAATATTTAGCAATAACATGAAGTGAAATAATGGCAGCACGAAATAATCAGTCGGAAACGCGGCGACAGCCGGCCCGAACAGGGATATTGTGTTTAAACCATTCCCCAATTAAAATTTAATGCTGTATATTTTATTTAAACCAGAGACACGAAAAATATTGAGACAACGGCCTCCGTAGCTTAATCGGTAGTAACCCTTGGCAGCGTAGTATTCTGGAGACCCCGAATTCTGGTAAGGTCATTTCTTTGTGGAATAAGCACAGACTTCCTAAGACTGTTTATGCATGTCTATAAATGTATTTATTTATACGTATGTATTTGATTTAAAACTTTCGAGAGACATAATATAGTACATTACGACACAAGTGCGAAAAACATGAAATTCGAAACGAGTGGCGATGTTTTAAATCGACACGAGTTACGAATTTCGTTTTTGCACGTGTCTCATACGACGTTTTTTAGTACAGATGGCCCTCCGAAGTTTTGGACCTGACGCAAAATGACCCATTTCTCGCACTAGCGCGTAAAAAAGGCACCATCAGTACTAAAAATATAATTCAACGGTTAAACTCACGTTTATTAAGTCACTACCTACACGCAAGATGATTCGGAGAGCCTAGCTAGGTTTCTGCATGTCTAAGAATGTTTTTATTTATACGTACCTATAATTGATTTAAAACTTTCGAGAGACATAATTTAGTACATTACGACACAAGTGCGAAAAACATGGAATTCGAAACGAGTGGCGATGTTTTAAAACACGACCGATATGGAGTGTTTTAAATCGACACGAATTACGAATTTCATTTTTGCACGTGTCTCCTACGACATTTTTTTAGTACAGATGGCCCTCCGAAGTTTTGGACCTGACGTAAAATGACCCACTTCTCGCACAAGAGCCTAAAAAATACACCATCTGTACTAAAAACTATAGTTATTATATACGCGCCGCGCTCGCGAGTCACGAGGCGTGAACACGGGCTCGCTACATAGGTACCTATATCTTCGCCTAGTTAAGTCGTTACAGTACATGCTTAGCCGAATATATAGGTAAGGTTGATAAATGAATCTTTGTCAAGGTCATGCATTTAAGGGTTGAAACGTCAGTCTTTACGAGTGTAATTGTCTCTGGTCGAACTCAATCCAGGCCGCGTGCAGCGGTGCGTCCCAATTATAACTTTTGTGAGTTTTTTTTTATTGCGAATTGCTTTCGCGTTGTTTTCTAGGTGAAATTTAATTAACGAACTTGATATTTCTACCCCCTTGTGATAATTTTACTTTCTTCGTTATTTAATGATTATATTGGCGTTTTGAAGTTTATAAATAATTTACGACTTCTGAAGAAAATAATATATCGTTATATCTACATCATAGTTAAATAACTATCCATCATACATCGGACTAATCATCTCCAAATTGCAAAATCAAGGTACAGTCAGTGCGGATAGTAAAGGCTTCTGGCAGCATGGCGGGCCCATATATTAAGCGTGTTCACTTTCCGAACAGACTCTAATCATCATCATTTTAGCCATAAGATGTCCACTGCTGAACATAGGCTTCCCCTTTGCACCTACACATACACCGGTTCGAAGCAACCTGCACCCAGCGTCCGGCGATCTTCATAAGATCGACTCGTTTCGAAATTCATATTTTTCGCACAATTTGTATCGTAATGTACTAGTCTAGATACTAGATATGTGTAAGACTGTCCCATGATATTTATTATTTATGTTTCAAATGAGTGAATTTGAATTGTACTGAAGCTCAAAAATGTTTTCAACTGCGAATGCTTCGCCTGATTATTTCGATAATCAGCTACTCGTATAAACAAATAAAAACAGTTTAAACCGTTTAAATATCGTTAATTCCAGCGCCACAGCTTCCCTGATTGTTTGCAGCCACACGGCTCGCTTCATTAGTGCTGCTGCTGATAATAGTTAAATGTACTCGGCAGTTCGGATCCAAGTGCTTTGGCCCTAAAATATTATTTTCTATGTATGAGGCGCATGCCTCGGAGATGTACAAAATAAGAATAATTGAACCTAGAACGTTGAGATTAGAAAGAGTTACGGAATAAAAAACACAGTATGTTCAAGTAGGCATTCCGGCTTGGCATTTATTTGTGTTTATCGGAAATATTTATAAGTATCTATTTATTAAATATACCGTCGCTTAAATAGTATCCATAATACAAGCCGATTTTATTGCGCTTTAGTAGGTCGATTTGTTAAGAAACAATAAATTGATTTTTATTTAATGAGTAGGGTAAACTAAAATCGAAGAATCAGAAATAATTTGTACTTAACAATGAGTGGTATGGAGGGAGAATTATTAAATGCGCCAAAATTTTACCCGTGGAGGCCATGCCATAACAATGGTTGAAATACACCTACCAGAGCAATGGCTTTTATGAATAAAATAATTAATACTCGTAAAAAGGAAAATAATAAAGAGTGTATTCGTCCGTGATTGTTTGCAGCCGCAAATATACAGCGCTTCATTAGTGCTGATAATAGTCAAACATGTCGTTGTACGCGGCAGTGCAGGGCCAAGTCTGTTGGCCCTCATCATAAATTTAAGAGCTGCGCTCTTGTCGGTGGAGCAGCTTCCATGATTCCCTGTCCAAAGCCTTTTCTTTAAGATCCTGATACGACACGACTTCCACTTTCTCTTTCAGTTGGTCCAAAAACATAATATTCGTATTTGAGTCGTTTCGACCTTTTCGTGGTTGAATGATAGAGGGTTCATTCAGCGGGGTCAAAAATTTTTACCAGGTTGGAAACGGCTGTGGAATGAAAAAAAACATACTAATCATGCTAGGGGGGAGGATAAACATAAGGAGCAGAGAAAGAGCATTTTTCAGGCGAATCGCCAAAAATATTCCCCAAAAACTTTATGACAGGAAAATCTTAATACCATCATATTTGAGTATCTACTGATGCCATTTAAATATTGTTACTTGCCACCATGGCATCGTCCGTGATTGTTTGCAACCGCAGACACACGACGCTTCATTACTGCTGATAATAGTTCGTTGTACGCGGTAGTGCGAAGCCAAGTCTGTGTAGTTTTGAGAAAGGTTTATATGAATGAATGAACAATATTTGATGAGGTGTTACGTTTTATTTGTTTTTCGTCTCCTTCATATCTAAAATTTGAACAACATAAATTCATAAAGGAATAATTTCACTGTAAGGTTTTCAGTAATTAGTATTTTTATATACCTATCCGAGATAGCCATTGAATCCAAAGTTTGGAGAAAGATTATGATTACTCCTTCTGATTGTATTTGTATATGTACTTTTTAACTAATGTTAGAATGCAGAATTAGCGCGCAAAGTATTGAGTTCTTTGTATTTAGTACCAGTTATTTAACCACTCGCATTGCTTTAAGTAGCAATGGCTACGAGCTGTCAATCTTAGTTTACATTTCTATAGATTCTATCTCAAAAAACAAAAGCATGTCATTGTATAATGGTTCATTATTCGCGCGGCTGTGGCACGCCAAGTCTTTTCGGCCTTGACCATACCTCAAGACTGAATAAATGAATAAAAATATTCATATTTATTTAGAGGAATAGGTGGTTAAGTATTAAATTTCGCTTATGTTCGCTACATTTGATATGACCCCGCTCGGTAATTTCGGTTCGCAGTGCATCTCTCGCTAGAATAGAACGTTTGCTTCATTAGCGCGGCTATTAGTTAATTGTACACACCGCAATACTGCGCACTGTAGAGCCTTGAGGAATTTCTGAATGCGAATAGTGTGTTTGCCATGAGTTGTCAGCGTGAGCTCATAGTTTACTTTCAGTCCATCCCGCTCATACTCGCATACAGGGTGAAACATGAGTCGTGAACAGTAATACGTTTTTCTAACTCTATAAACAACTAACAATTAAATACCCCTCAGGTTACTTATAAATTGACAAGTTATTAATTTATTTTTTGTTTTTTTTGGGTTTATGTTTTTGTATTTTGTGGCTTTAGGATATCCAAAAGGATTTTTAAGACAAATTAATGGAATAATTTAAATTATCTCTTCAAATTGAAGTAATTAATAACGGCAATTTTGTCATTTCGTGTAAAATTAAATGATATTTATTACATTTCACGTTTTAAATAGTTTAAATGGCCGTTATCATTTCTGAAAAACACCTTACAAATTAGAAAAAGCCACAAAAAATACACAAAAAAAAACATAACTATTTCGAAGTTACTTATGGGGCATTCAATTGTTAGTTGTTTATAGAGTTAGAAAAACGTTCACGGCTCATGTTTCACCCTGGAATATGCGAGCGAGATGCATAGAAAGTAATTTACCCAGCCGATACAGTTAAACTCATGCGTACAGTTCATGGTTCTTTTTGTATTTTGTGTATAATTTTTCATAATATTATGACGATTACGTACGAACTCGTTCGTAATTTTGTATCTATACGGCGTGTAATCTAATATAAAAGCTGATATTTTTACATGCTATCCGGCTTGTATTGAATAATTAAAGATATATATTGATTTAAACTTTCACGATTATCACTCATATTTTAAAGACAAACGGGTCTTAATCGCGTAAACTTACGTATAATTATATCCTGACGTTTCGGGCATGACGTTACACCCGTGGTCGCAGGCAGAGTCTGCCGTTTGTCTTTAAAATATGAATTAAAGATATATTTTAATTTGAGAAAATTGTGGCTATTTAAACGTATCAAAAATAGATTAATGTAAAAATAACTATAATGACAATTAGACGCTTAATCATAATTTTTTCTACACTATTAATGTGATATATAGGCTTATGATGGTTCAGTTTCTATCGTTTGTCCTCGTTTCTGTGATATTCTAACATTTTCCATAAAAATGGAAACATCATCCATATGCCACCAGTAGGCTTATGATGGTACCGTCTTTAATCGTTGTTACCGTCAGGTTCTAACTAGTATGTAAGTGCGAAAGTGATAACTAGCACGACAAACGATATACGCGTGACCATGGTAAGCCACCTGAGTTGTGCACTTTATTAAAATTCAATCCTACGCAGCTACGTAGCGACGAACCGATGCTACAGGCTACGGCGTAGCTCGCAGCGTAGCACAAATATCTAGTGTAGAACGGACGAAATTATGTGTACCTACATTACCTACAATCAAGGTAAAAGTGCAAAGTGCCAGACTTATGTGTACACAATACTGTTATTGTAAGGCCATGAATACATATTTTTTTATCCCACATCTATAACCTTGACTGTAGATACATACTCTCCCCTCTTCATACAAAAATAAATATAAAAATGCGAAACAAAATGTTTCCCCGACTTTTCTAATCACAATATGATACTAAATGTGAATGTAAACGGATAATCACCACATGTACTTATTATTTCCTATATTATTCGTTAAAAGATTCGTTTGCATTCGATTTATAAGTATAGTCACTGGCATTATTTATTTCATTCAGTAGTGATCCAAGCGATTTGTACTAAAAGTAATTTCGTATACCAAAATTATATTTAAAAAATTGGAATGGCTGAGCTGCGAACATAACGAACTTGAAATACCTATCGACGCTCCGGTCGGCATTCGATTGGGAATTTAAACATTTACCGATTGGCACTGCACTGTACAAATTAAATGACTATTTTATCACGATTACATTATTGGTACAAATACAGGTTTTTTCCAACTATTAGCGACTATTAATTATTCACCGAGAGCTGAACTATTCTATACTTGGAAAACTTTGTAGGGATTGGCCAAATGTCTATGCAAATATATTTGCATCGTGTTATACCGGGTGTTTCCGACAACAGCACAGGAATAATCAATTTAACAGTAGACTGTACTCATCAAACTGAATAATATCAGTTCAGTGACTTCAAAATCCATTATTACATTGTTTTATGGTACTAACTAAATCGCATTTCCAATGTATATTATCATTACTTTGCACCCTACAAACATCACATTACATTATATACAGATTTCACAGTAAATACAATGCTTGTTCGAATGAACTTAATATTTCGTTTTAATTGTTTTAAAGGTATTTTTCAAGTTGTTTAGCGAATTTTGTATATTATAGTTTGAAGAGTACTACCTCTACGTACTACCTCTAGTTAAATTTATTGAACAGTTTTTTAATTTATTGTACGGCCACTGCCTGTTATATTACCGGTATAATATTGGGTATAACAGTTAGTGATCCAGTTTCTCTATCCTGAACTCTTTGAGTAAACACAATGAAAATATAACAATAATCCCTTTCTCAAATAACATATCAATAACTACGAGATATACTCAAATGGACAGACGACCTTATGAAGGTCGCCGGGACACGCTGGATGCAGGTCGCATCAAATCGGTACATGTGGAGGTCCAGAGGGGAGGCCTATGTTCAGCAGTGGACGTTTTATGGCTGAGATGATGCTGATGATGATGATGATACTCAAATGCATAATTACTGGTATATTAATTAAGTAATAGCCAAACATACTAAATTACAGGATCTCATATTGGTATATAATTAAACTAACAATAATTAAATTGAATTATTGAATATATCCCGCATTATTGCAGAACAGTGGACCGATTCGGCCAGATAGCGATTATGTCGTTACTCGTATTGATAATTTCATTTCAATAACAGCACACACCTCACAGAATGAAACCCTATTCGAAATTTAAAATTTCTTTCGGTTTGTTATTGATGAAAAGGATGCATCATAGATCGGACTAATCAGACATCATCAGCCTATGTTACCCATAGCCACGCTGGGCAAGCGGATTGGCGATCGCAGTAGTGTGTCCACTATGATGACGCTGGTGATCAGCATCAATCTTTTATCAAAGAATGATCAGTGACACTTCAATCCCTTAGTCGACTCTTACGACACCCGCAGGAGGAGTTAGGGTGGTGACAAAGTATTCTTACTGCCATACTATATCCCTTTCTTTCTTTTCGGTATTCGCGAATTGAAGCGTAGCGGTAAGGCATGCATGTCATTTTCAATCGGGTCCTGAGTTGCAACTTATTTACAAAATATGAAGGAGAACGTAGGAGCAAACTGGACATATCCCAATAAAGCCTGGTTGCCGTCAAATGGACAAAGCTTTGGATAAGATTTCCAAGCAAACACAAGATCACTGAGCATTGGCAAATGCCTGGAATTTGTGAAGATGATGCTTCTTGATACTCGTCAAATTGCAAACTATATCATTAATCATTACGAGACGAGACAAAACGAGTCGATTTTGTTAGAGTTTATTCAAACTCTAACAAAATCGAGGGTATTCACCCTTCAGGATATTGAATTCATCTGCAATGGCCGGAACCAGAGGTGTCGACGCGATATTTGGACAACTATGTGCGTTAATTAAATAACACTACTGAAAACGAAGTAATTACATTAAAATTCTATGAGTTGAATTCGATAATATTGGTAGTATCGTACAACCATACAACTATTTATAGTCTGAAAGCTCCCAACTTTGGCCCAAAATTAAATCCACATTGAATTCGACTCTTCGATTTAGTTTAATTGTTTAACTACATTAATGATTCATATTTTAACGACAAACGGGTCTTTATCGCATAAACTTACGTTTTCTCAAACATGCAATGAAATACTTATTGTCTTTACGTTCCTTAAAATTGACTCGGAAGTATCGTTTTTAGGGCGCAGTAACTCACTGGGATGGAAATGGAATTTCATAACACTTTTCACGCCTAGGCCTCGTTACCTATCCATATATACCAACTTGGCCGGAAATCCTCATTTTCCCGGCCTCAGATGTAATGTGCTATTGATTATCTTGGCGTTTCGGGCATGACGTTACATCTATGGTGTAAGGGAAACTAAGATAAGACGTTTGTCGATAACACGTTCGCCTCCAGTACTGTTTCACTAAGTGCTTATACTATGCCGATCGAAATTATCTGATAGAACTCCTATGCCATTGACACGCATGTGTGACTGAACAGATTGTACTCCTATGCCAGTGACACAGCACGTGTGTCAAAAACGTTCGTATTTCTATGGCACTGGCATAGGAGGAAGAACTTGATTTATGCTAGTGGCATAAGAATAAGGTTACTCTAATCATAATCACGTATGTTTGTCACTGGCATAGGAATCAGATTTTGTTGGTCACACACGCTGTGTCACCGGCGTCGAACGAGTGATGTTCGTGATACAAAAGTAAAATCAAATTCGTTTTACTTGTGCTTTATTTTGTATTTCCATTCAATTGAAATATGATAACAATGAGTCTATTCATAGATACAAGCTTTAAATTAAAAACAGAACATTAACCCTCTAATGCATATGAAGCCAAATATGGTTTCATTGGTTTTGGACTCTATTGAATGCTGTTAGGGTTCAAATTTGAAATGCATTTTTGCCTGTCTTATGCATTAGAGGGTTAAGGAGTCCATAGAACGTGTCCCCTACCGGATATTGTCTACCTTTGTCCCGGAAACCCGAATTTTATTGAGATTAGTATTGGCAGTGCTTAGAAAAGTAATCTTCGGCTTTAAACATGAAAACAATTATTATATCACAGCTGCTATCTACACGCGTTATTTCTGACGTAGGTACGTAGCCAGTGTTACAGAAAAGTGAAACTTCTTGGGAGTTGTAGAAATTAATAGTTGGTAACACTTGGTATCTCACTTATTCTTTTTTTGTCTTTAAAGCATTTTTTGTGCATGACTCGGTAAAGTAAAAACAAATTCGTTCCATAAAAGCTCTCACTGAGCAGGTTTCAAATTGCTTTGAAGGAATTTATAGGAATTATATATTGTAAATAATTTTGCCTTTGATTCCCGCGACAGTTATTCATGAAATAAAACTATAAAAACGGATTATATCGCGTATGTATGTATTATATAAAAAATCCCGCATCCGTTCATCCATGGACCACGAATACTGTAAACTTGTAAAGTGTTCGAAACGTGGGGATGTAATTAATACACGTGATATTATAATTTCCATAGTTGTTTTTGTATTGTTTGTACAGTTAAACAAAACAAAATAGGATTATTTGTATATTTATTCACGTAAGTACATAATCGCTCGATCTCGTTATAGCTCATTTGCAATTCTGCACAACAATGGATTTACCACATTATTTGTCTTGCACATTATGACATTATGCATTCCAGCAGGATATCTGCATATATTATGGGTACCCGTTCTAGCGCCCCACGGATTGCAGATGAAGCTTTGTTTATTTCTGATAGGAAAGTCATTAGCTTTCACCTACATTGCAATTGCGTGAAGTATAAATATAAACATCAAAACGACGTAATTCAACGGTCAACCTCACGTATCTTTATCTCCGAGCGCGACATGTGCGGTGTTATCTTAAGGTGCATTCAGACCAAACGAGCATTCGCTATTCTAACCCCCTACTCTGCGAAATTCGATCGTTACACAAAACGTGATTCGTTGGTTTCGTAGAATGGGCGATAGAATAGCGAATGCTCGTTTGATCTGAATGCATCTTTAACGGACTAAAAGCGACGATTGCGCTGCGGGCAACAGTCCGGGCCGCGCAATCGTTGCGTAGCCGTTGTCTCGATAATGGAGACCTAGGCTCTCCGAAATAGCTCCATCTTTCAGCATCTCCGACTAACTGAAAATATGACAGTTAAACTGTATTTTTCTAACATATGTTTGATGCATTTCTAACATAATTTTCAGTCCCTCCTCTTGACAGGTCTCATCCAAATGTAGTACTAATCCATTTAGCAAGCCCATGATTGTTTGTCCCTTTCGGTATTATAGACATACTGATTAGACCGAAAGGGACAAACAATACTCATAGGCCTGTTAAGTTAGGAGACGTTTATGAATAAGTATTTGGGCAAAACCCATAACGCATTTTAATTGGATTTTTTCTCAGCACTATCACCACTGGTTGGACTTACTCGTAGCTCAGAGCAGACTCTACAAATGTATGCGTTCATAATCATAGATCTATATTAAGTTAGCAATCTAACAAAAATGGGATTATTGTTATATCTTAAATAAGTAAGTTGAATAATGAAATACCTATTATATGTCGTTAACAGTGAGCACGTTAACTACAAATACTCGTTAATTAGTTTAATGCATCCAAAACAAATTCACCGCAGTATCCAGTCGTGCCATTAAACGTGAAATTACATACAATGAAACTACTATTTCAACTTTTCAAAGGTAAAACATGCAATTTCGCCACCGCAGTACGAAGTTCGGTTACCGCTCTAGTTAATTAAAGTTATTGTCATAGCCAGGGAAAGAGTTGCCAACTACTATTAGCGAAGTTTACCTGGCCCTGTGTTGCTATTGCTTGGCGAGAATAAGAGTTAAGGTCTGGCCACGTCAAAGGCGACCGGCTTAGCGGCAAACCATACGTGCAAGAGGGAGTTCCCTTATCGGTATCTCGCTCCAACTTATGAAATCGCTCGCGGCCTTAGACCAATGTCGTAGCCAGGCCTTAAGGCCTGCGGCCCTACCGCGAAAATCGAAATTCGTAAATTTCGAGGATTTGTCTCTCTCACTCTAATGACGCCTTCGTTTGAGCGACAGAGAAAAATCCTCGAAATTTACGAATTTCGATTTTCGCGGTAGTAAGCCAGAGTAGCGAGCGTCGAGTGGCGCGTCCCCCTATTCATAAACGTCTGCTAACGTAGCAAGCCGCTTAGTATTCTTTGTCCCTTTCAGTCTTATCAATATGTTCACAAGAGTGAAAGGGACAAACAATACTTAGCGGCTTTTTAAAGTTAGGAGGCGTTTTTGAATAAGGGGGTAAGGGATTTGGACTGAGGCACTCGTCACTAGCATACGTCTGCATTTGTTTAAAGGTGCATGCAGACCAAAAGAGCATTCGCTGTTCTATCCCTCACTCTACGAAATCAAAGAGTCACGTTTCGTGTAACGATCGAATTTCGTAGAGTAGGGGCTTAGAACAGCGAATGCTCTTTTGGTCTGCATGCACCTTTACAAGGACGCACCGATGCCCGCCACACTCGAGCGTTTACTCATTTTGTGCATTTATGGTCTTCTAGAGTTTGTTTGAAAAGTGAAGGCACGTGAGATATATAGGAATGTCTTGCTGCCAAACGCCTTCCTATTCCAAACAGACTAGTAGAATATTTATTAGCACAAATAAATATATAAATCCTCCATATCCTCCAGTTGGTGGTGATACTGCTTAGGTACGAAGCTGAGTTTATATGATTATGAAAATTATGTGTGTAAGTCTGCCCCGCGATATACCTAAATGGTAGGTATCATTATCTTTTTCCTTATTTCTTAGCAATTCATAACTTGTTTAAATGGACAGTTTGATTTGCCATAACTTGGTAAGCGATTGTAACACCTTGAAGCGGATCGCGGAAATAATATGCGATGTTCTAACCGGGCGGAAAGTTGCACTTTTTCATTTACAATTGAGATTTATATAAAGGCTTTAGCGGACTTGTGAGAGAGCGCTTGAAACTACTTCCCGAACAATTATTGCAATGAACGGAACTTGTCTGTTCTGGTTTCAAATTGGAAGTCGTTGATTTTCAATAAAATAACAACTTAAAGTTGACATTACTAATATTACTGTAGGTTGACACTTCATAGAATTTTTTAAACTGCATGAGCCAATAGTTCAGGTCAGTTTCGCATGCAAATGTCTCGTTTAACCCCCCTGGAGTATTCCACTGGTCGCCCGTTGTAGTGGATTTCGGGAACACAAACCTTCGAAACCCCGCGAGCGTTGCCCTAGCAACCAAAAAACCGGCCAAGTGCGAGTCGGACTCGCGCGCAAAGGGTTCCGTACCATTATCAATTTATTATTAAAAAAATACAGTTAAATCAGCCTACCTCAAAAACTATAGGAGATCATTTTATCAAACCAAAAATCGTTGATAGAGTTTATTAATGTGCATAACATATATTTTTTTCAGAATTTTATATCGCGTAGTTTAAAAAATAGAGGGGGGGGACACATTTTTCAGACTTTGAGACCTGATATCTCGAAAACGATTTGCTTAAATAAAAATGTGATGTATAAACCTTCATGTCATTTTCAAAGACCTTTCTATTAATACCCCACACGCTTATGTACAACTAAAAAAAAAATTCTATCCCTCAGTTACATGTATGGAGGGCCCCCACCCCAATGGTTTTTTTTTACAATTTAGTATCACATTCCTGTAGCGGTTCATACAACACATATCCTTACCAAATTTCGTTACTGTAGCATTTATAGTTTCCGAGTAAATTGGCTGTGACAGACGGACAGACGGACAGACGGACAGACGGACATGACGAATCTATAAGGGTTCCGTTTTTGCCATTTTGGCTACGGAACCCTAAAAAGTACGCCTGGTAGTGCCACCACAATAATTGGAAAACGCATAGGTACCAGTTCGTCTGACACAGAATTGATACTTAGTCTAACCAGTAACCACTGATCTCAGATGCTTCCACTTTCACAAAAAATTAAGATGAGCATGGTATGTCTACTTTTTCAACCCACATTAAAATTTCAAAAAAGGAAGGTATTCATGTTTTTTACAGACTCGATTTTTTTAAATTACGTAGGTATATAATAACAAGGCGTATTGCAAGGGCTACACTACAGTACGCCACTACAGTCGCCACACTAATATTAATCCACGACCACTCTGTCAAGAGTGAACGACTAAGGAGGAGGTATATAGTAGCAAGGTCAGGGTCACACTTGGACAAATCAAAAGGTTCCCGAGCCTATCTCAGATGCGTACGCTGACATTTAACATCTTATACAATAAATGTAAGGTGACCTTTGCCTCCGGGCAAAGGTTAAAATTCCATCGCTGCGTCTCACAGTTATTACATCTATTTTTATCAGTTTAGCTATGCACTGTGAATATTAAACGATAAAGTATTTAATATCAAGATGACGAACAATAATTTATTTAAGTCTTAAAATAAAACGTGTTTAAACTTATAAAATACCACTTTACGAATTCGAAAAATAAACTTGAAACATGTTAGAATAGAATACTTTTTGCATAATAGTTAAAACAAATAGTTTCTGCCTTATTCGGGATATGGCGCACAGAAAACTACTACTACTCACTTGCTATAGTAATGGTATAATGTGTATGTGTTGTGCTACGCTGCCTACGCTAGCGGTACAGTCTTCCCTCATACTAAGGCGGGAAAAGATACGAGTATGTTCTATAATATAACTAGCGACCCGCCCCGGCTTCGCACGGGTACTATACCTACATATAAACCTTCCTCTTGAATTTCTCTACCTATTAAAAAAAAATCTCATCAAAGATTTAAGCGTACAAAGGGACATAGGGAGTGATATAGTCGAAGATAAGTACGAAAGTCGACGGTAGGAACCTGCAATTCATACAATTCACATCTACAACCAAAAGCCGAGTTGCCACTACCGCATAAACTGTCTAACTAACCGCGGCTAGTTAGATATCCTCTGTTTGTCGTATAATATGATTTAGCGGTTCATTACTGGACTTGGCACGGCCAAGCCCGAATCGCGGCCAAGTGGTCTCTGCGGCGCTCTGTTTATTTGTTTATCATATGTTAATCTGACCGGACCTGGCTAGTTAGTAATGTTTGTCCTGCTAATGTGATTACGGGAATTACAATGTAAGCTGTCAAGTATTTACTGAGGGTTGCTGAACAGCATACCTAATAATAGTATGGTTTGGTGAAATGATTTTGAATGTAACTCTATGTTTTGATACATGTACTGTACACTCAATTAATGGTTCTGCCCTAGCACTCCAGAACCTTGTCTTAATTAAAAAAAGTAAAAGAGTTCTTACAATTTGATTTATGGCGTCACTTTGACATAGTATAGTTCCCGAGTGTTTCTTCTTCCCGATAGTTCCCTAGGGTTTCAATTGGTTGGCTGTACTTGCAGACATCAAAGACTTCATTTTATTATTAGGCGTAAAATAAAATGTAATTATTGATAAAGTATTTTTTATTGTTGAAATAGATATGTTTCCTTTATATTTGGCAGTAAGTCCAAAGTAAGCTAGTCAACAAAGTAGCTACATTGCAGGCAATTGGTTTATAAACTAGCACAATACTTCTTCGAGTATAATGCTTCTTTATCCTAAAGCCTTGTTATCTTCACAACCTTACCTCTACTTAAATTGCATTCCCCGTTCATTAATATACAACCTTTTCCTTTACAATTGAAAACCCGAACATAACAAGAACTAAATAAAGAACCACATTGTTTCCTAACAAGCTTACGTTGGCTCTAACAATATGTTGCCCCGGAACACAAACGACTGAAAACATATAGGATTAGTGTAACATAAGCCTTTTTGGGAGCGGGGTCTGTGTTGATAACATCGCCTAATGGAATCGGCAAGAAATAGTGCCAGACGGTTCTTAATGTAGACTCTTAAAGATAAGTCATTCAATTAAAGTTATGGTTTTATTTACGATGTAATCGTGGCAAATTGATGTACTCTTTTCGTCAAAGAGTTATTTGCTATTTAACTTTGTGGCATCTTTGCTGTCTCGCTGGAAAATTTTACAATTGCCTGTTTCTTTGATCGACTTCATCTATGAAACGTCCTTACTTGTAGTCATCGGACTTCGGTCCCCAAACACGTGTCATCGGCTTATAGAGAGAGATTAATCTATTCCTCGTCTACCTTATTGAATTCAACTGCAATACTTAGTCTTAATCGCTTTTCTTTACCCGCCCATTGCACACACCCTCTGCAATTCGTATGCACGCCACCGCGTCTACACTTTAGGCTTGAGCCTAAACAACGATACCCTAATAGATTTTCTTTAACTAGTTTTGTTCGCAAGTTTCTTCACTAAAGTTGGGTAATCGAGGGTCAATTTTTCGATTCGTGATTGGATTTTTCGTGTTCGATAGGATGTAATTGAAAGTTTTTTCGTGTTTCGAACAGCTTAGTTGTCTTATTTTCAAAATTCAATCTAACATGCCAGGAAATATATTTAGTTACACGAACATAAATGAAGATTGTGAATTGTTGATTCTACTACATGTTATACATATAGTACTCGAGTTGGGGAAAGAAGCTCAGGTAAGGGGCTTACCCAAAATAACCGCTCTTATCGCCCGTGGTATTTCCGGACAGATACGATCTTCATAACTTGTAATAGTTTCCTCTCGTCGGAAAGGCCGACAACGCACTTGTGATCCCACTGGTATTACAAGCAAAATCACGAAACAAAATTTAAAGTATGAATAAAATAAAAAATAAAAAAGTTTATTATATTAGAAGTACCTATGTATATTCATTTAATCTCATTCTAATGTAACCTTATAGCACATCTTACTCACAATGACACATTGCGCCAAATAAAATTGAAATGTACTGTAGTGATGAATAATAATATTATAAATGTAGATTTAACTGTCGATGTCGCTAATAGTAATTATAACATATATTTCTATTGAAACATGCATAGGTAATATACATGTATATCACCAATAGTGCAGGAAAGCGTGTGTACTAAGGAAACAGGATGCGCACAGGAAATTGTTTAGCAAGGAGTTATGGCGTGGGGCTCGTATTATTGACGTCATTAATATGGTCGCTCAAGTGACAAAGTGCACCAGTAGACAGTGGACAGGGTGCTAATTGCAATGTAGTTTCAGATAAGAGTTTAAAAATAATGCTCAGAATAGAGACGTACCGTTCAGTATCAGGTAATTTTGGGGAATTTCGAAATATTCTGCATACTACGTTGGTAAAATTACCGACAACGTCATATCCCTAGTTCAGAAGCATGTAGATCGGATAGTAACCTTTTCGGCGACACGTCAACTCACTAAAGTGTCAAAACTGACTTTGAACTTTACTTTCGTGTTGAATCATGATATTATGTATATACCATTCGTCAGCAGAATCCAAAAAAAATGTAAACAAATACTTATGGCTGACTTTCCATAGCATTTGACGTTTTTGACACGTATCGTTAAACACGTTCGCACATAATAATATATTTTTACGTAAATACTAATAAATATCAATAATTTTAACTAAAAATATATGTGTACTCAAAGTTTAAGGTTTTAAGTTGGTATTGTAATTACGCACTTTTAAAACACATCCAATATTGTGTTCTAAAAGTGCGTAATTATAGAATAATGCAAGTTTTTAGGTTTGTTTATTTTTTTGTGTTTTCAACTGACAAATGGTGTAGATAGACGTAGTCCGGGAAAGTGCTTAGTGCAAAGGAAATTCTTTAGCGTAGAGTTATGTTACGGCGCCCGAGCCTCGTACTATTGACGTCATTAATATGGTCCCCCGAGTGGGCGGTAAGTGCACCGGTAGTGGACAAAGTGGGCGCTAACAGCAAAGTACAGGCTCACTTACAACTTGTAATGTCATTTTAAAATTATATGAAATGGGATTACTGAGTTGATAGGTACTGGAATTTTTGCACTTTTGTAGATTGACAAAAGTAAAAAAATTTTGTGTTGCGAGGTTGGGAAAAATATGGTTGCTTTTTTTATGCACTAGTGCGAGAAGTGGTTCATTTCTTGTCAGGTCGAAACTTCGGAGGACCATCTACACTGAATGACGTTGTACTATACACGAGCGAAATGGAATTCGTAACTCTTCGGTCTTCGAAACGCTTCGGTCGTCTTTTAATTAATCGCCCCTCGTTTTGCATTTAATTTTATTCGCACTTATATCGTTGTGTACAATGTCAATTCGTCTACTTTCGTCATCGAGATATTCAATTAGAACTAATAGAGTCGCCATAGTTTGAGTATTTTATAATGAAATAAGTAACTATTGTGATCCTTATGCCTCAGACCTACGTTTCAAAATGGATAGGTACCTACATGTTATTAGATGCGACCGTAAACATGTACTTGTACATATATACAGAGTGTTTGTCATCGGGATAGCACGTAGGGCATACGAGAATTATTGGGCAAA
>JALPQI010003210.1:0-72986 GCA_025490895.1 Thaumatotibia leucotreta | reverse complement strand
CGCTGCTTGTCTGTCACCCAGCCTGTGATACGGTCAACTCAAATCAGTAAAAGTCGACCTGCGACCGTATACACGGTGGAATTTAATCGGTGAACAGGAACCCATTTTTCTAATTCAGTAATCGATGGCGGTCACGTTTATGTAGTACTTAAGTGGAACCAAGTTTTTTTTTTAGCATAACAAATTTTAATGTTGAAATTAAACTTTAATTAAAATTTATTGTCACCCTACTAATGGTTTAGTCTGAAAAGTTTAATACCTCTTTTCAAACTATCAGCCATGCATCGCTCTTATTTTACATAGGAATAGAGTCTATCGCAAAAATTAAAGCATGTGAGTGGTTATTGCTCATTAATGTTTTAATTTTCTATGGCTGATAGTTTGAAAAGAGGTATTAAACTTTTCAGACTAAACCATTAGTAGGGTGACAATAAATTTTAATTTCAACATAAAAAAAATGTATGCTAAAAAAGACTTGGTTCCACTTAAGTACTACATAAACGTGACCACCATCGATTACTGAATTAGAAAAATGGGTTCCTGTTCACCGATTAAATTCCACCGTGTATAACATGGACGTCTAACGCCAGCTCAAAAATGCCCCCAAAAGCAATTGTTCAATTGTGCCAAGATGGGCAGGACGTAGCGCTTTTCTTAACACCGCGCATATTTCGGCGCAACATATTTGACAAATGTTTAAAGAATATAGCCAATCAAAACTTTGATGGACCAATCACAACTATTTTTAAATGGCGGTTTAAGTTTTTATAGGTTGATTGATATTGACATTAATTACCGTGATGCATTGAAGAGGGGGTGACACTTGTCAAATAAAATTCAGGACCGTTTTTGAAAGGCAATTTAATGTGGCTTCCATGTTTTATTTGTTCGTAGGAGTCGACTAAGCGATTTAAGTTTCACGGGCAGTACTCAAAAAATCCTGAATTCAATGCTATTAGTACAAAAAGTTCTTTATAAGGAAAATTATTATTTTGTCAGCTTCCGTAGCCTAGTTGGTAGTGACACCTCCTACGAAGTAGGATGTTCCGGGTTCGAATCCTAGCGAGGACATTATTTGTGTATTTATTTATCACAAATATTTGTTCCTTGGTCGTGGCTGTGTATGTATTTAAGTATCTATATGTATTTATCTATTATATATATCGTCACCTGGTACCCACATCACAGGCCTAATTGAGCTAACCGTGGGACTTTCCGAATATTCGGTAATTATTCGGTATTCGGCAAATTCGGCATTTTTTTAAAGCTCGTATTCGGCCAAATTATTCGGATATTTTACCGAATAAACAATGTAAAATACTAGCGTAGATTTTTGCAATTCATTAGAGAAAGATATCGTTCAGCAGTTTATAGAACTACCAAAAACAGGAAAATATATCAAACTATGAAGCTCAGTGTTTTCTTATAAAACGCTTGGGTATCTAGATAAATGCCCCAACTCTGCAGTAACCTGACAAAACCTGATTCTACCGATATAGCGCAACCGAATATTCGGTCTGCCGTGTAGTGACGGCAGTAAAAATACATTTGTCACCGCCCCAACTCTTCCCGCGGGTGTCGTAAGAGTCGACTAAGGGATTGAAGTGTCATTAACAATTCTTTGATTTTATTGATGATGGGCAGCGTCATCCTAGTAGACACATTACTGCGATCGCCAATCCGCTTGCCCAGCGTGGCGATTAAGGGCATTTACCTCCAAATGCGTCTATACGCATAGTTTAATAGGAGAGCCCTACGTCCAGCAGTGGACTGAGATAGGCTGATGATGTGTATGGTGATGTGTGAATTTTCGGTTCGGTAAGAGCTGAACAAAATATTCGGCCGAATATTCGTATTCGGCAAAGTCCGTATTCGGCCGATCTCTAGTTAGTACTGTGTTCCGGTTTGGGGGTAAGATAGCCGGTGTAATTACTGGCATAGAGGCAATCCATCTAAGTCGCGGTAGGCAGCGCATAGGCGATTTTTTGATCACTAAGGCTTGTTCACAAAATAAAGTAGCCATTGCTGTATAATTATTATTTTTTATGAGGCCATACCTTAGTATGGATGTTATTACAAAGAAGGGCTCTTTGCCTATCTTTTCGGACGCTGTGGTTGATATTTATATCAATTTCTCCATAATTATGGACTTTTATTTAAATTTCTGGATTTAAGTAGTGTTTCGTCTTATTTAACCATTTTGGGTCATTTAGTTTCCCAATGGGTCTTAACTAAATTACAATAGCGATACCATAATAAACTGTGAATCTCGGTGTCTATAATTTTTATTAATTATTTGAAGACTAACATTGTTGAAATCGTCTCGGAAGTTCACACTTTTTTGGGCGTGAACTTTTGCATTATCTGAAGTTATTTTGATTTTGGCGACTTTTCAGCGAATGCTTTTAGATATGGGATTGTTAAACATAAAACAGAAGAATCAGTTTACAGTCCCATGGCTGTTAGAACTACATGGGACTGTTGCGTAACAGTAGAGACTGATTTTACGATGCCTACTTTATCTCGTGAACAAGCTTTATGTCCATAGGCCTCAGTTCCTGCTTTCCATCAGATGGGCTGAGAGCTCAGTTGTCTGTAAAAAGCACATGAACATTTTTGTGTAACTTAGAACATACCTTCTTCCTCATCATGGTCTTCAAGGAACTGGTACAGGTTCCTGGCATCTTCCAGTCTCGCCTTACGATCTTTGGCGGCCGCTAGCAAGCTGAAAATATTACATTACGTTAATATTGTTCTGTTATTTAAAAGTGGCCGTGTGGTGACGGCAGAAAGAATACATTTGTCACCATCCCAACTCCTCCAGCGGGCGTCGTAAGAGTCGACTAAGGGATTGAAGTGTCACTGACCATACTTGATTAAAGATTGATGATGGGCAGCAGCGTCATCATAGTGGACACATTACTGCGATCGCCAATCCGCTTACCCAGCGTGGCGATTATGGGCATTTACCTCCTAATGCGTCTATACGCATAGTTAATAGGAGAGGCCTACGTCCAGCAGTGGACTATCATAGGCTGATGATGTATGTATGATTTAAATTAAAGTGAATATTGGTGCAGATGGTCGATGGGGTAGTAAAGTGCTCGAGTGGAGACCACAGCTAGGCAAACGCAACGTAGGACGTCCCACAAGATGGACAGACCTTATGAAGGTCGCCGGGACACGCTGGATGCAGACGCATCTAACCGGTACATGTGGAAGTCCAGAGGGGAGGACTATGTTCAGGAGTGGACGTCTTATTGCTGAGATGATGATGATAGCTGCGTGGTGACGGCAGCTAAGAGTACATTTGTCACGAGTATCACCACTTTAAATCTTCCCTTGTGTTTGCGTTCTTAACTAAGTTCATACGAACTGTCTACTCAATTTGTCGCTAGATGCCGCTGTACCGTGCACGAAACACGCTAACGACATTTCAATGCGACTGGTATATAATCGCCCTTTTTAGGGTTCCGTAGCCAAAATGGTAGGAACCCTTGGGGCGTTTGTGCACTACACTGACTTTTTGTAGTTTGTGCACTATACGTAATTTTACCGTCCGACATTTTACTTTTCCCCATTCCGGACATTAGTTTTCCGATCCGAGATGAGCTATGAAAAACGTGTTAATGCTTGTGCACTGCGTCCGGAATTGCACTGACTTTTACCGTCCCCGATAGTCCGATTTTACAAGCCAATCATCCGTTTTTTTCATGCCATATCGGACCATGAAAACTCGGTCTGCCGGACAGTAAAATCCATTGTGGTGCACAATCGCCCTTATAGTTTCGCCATGTCCGTCTGTCCGTCTTTCCGTCTGTCAGTCTCTGGCCAAAGGCTGGCTGGTTTAAGGCCAGACTCCTCAAGCTCTGTGTGCTCCAAGTGGACGCTTATACCTGTCATATCCATCCTGCAGCGACTGCAGCCTGGACACCAGCTCCTTATGTCCTTCTCCTTCACCCTGGCGGGCCAGTCTCCTCAAGCTCTCGTGTAGGGCTCCAAGCTGCAATTCTTGAAGGGCATGAGCTTGGAGCAGACGTTCTACGTCCACTAGATGGCGCCCTACTTCTTCGGATTGGAAGACGGCCTGAAAATAGAATTGGGATTAGAATATGACATCATATCATAAACCTATCTCAGTCCACGCTGGACGCCTAATTGTGGTGGCATCATTTTTGCCGAAGTTTCTAAACGTCTCAATGTTATACTTAGTCATTTGTATAAGGTACCGTGCCTCCTTCAAAATACAAAGCAGCACATTGTAACGAATAGAAACTTCGGCGAAAATGATGAAACCAAAAGTAGGCGGTTGAAACGCTTAGATATTCACCCATTAACTATACATATATTCAATGCGTCTATTGCAAATTCAACGCAACGGAAAGTTGCCGAGTTTGCGGATGATTGTGGTAGACACACGACCTTAAGCGTTAATAGATGTTCGAATTTGGTCCACTCCGCACCGCGAACTTGGTCCGCTCCGTACCAAATTCGATGGTGTGTTCAACGGTCCGCCGACATTATTATTATTATTGACGGTGCGGTCGGTTCGATGGTTTTCCCACAGGATTTGGTTCGGTCCGCACCAAGTTCGCTCGTGTGGACGGCGCCACCGCACCGTTCAACGCTTACTTGTAGGTAATTAATTAAAAGTAAACAAACAATTGGTAAATTTTCGGGTATTTGGGCATTTTCATTTCTAGGGACACCCAATTAGCTTAACTCTCACAAAAAAGTTAATTTCGATGTCAGCTTTGTATCGACAATTAAGCATTAAATATTAACAACAATATTTTTTTATCATTTAATCCAGAAAGAATACGCGTTTATGCAAGCAATTCAGCAAATGCATCAGAATTCATGCGAAGCTCTATACGAAAATCTTCGTCATCGAGGTCTCTAATAAGTCGCATATGACTATATGACTCTCTGTCTTTTAAATAAAATTTTGCCCATTCTTTTCTTTCTTTTTCTGCTCATGAATTGGTGTTGTAGCGACGATGGTTGCCACAACTAACAGAGGCATATCTGTCGTGTCGTGTCGTAGAGTGGACTATATTCGAACGTCTATTAACGCTTTTTGAGTGGCTTAAGGTTGTAGTACCTTCGAAACATTAACAGATATCGCTAGTGGTTAGTTTCACAATACCATTGACTAAATTCGCTGTGATTCTCGGAAGGTCGTCTGGTGTAATTGGAAGCACGTTGGACCGGCAATCCAGAGGAAGCGGGTTCGAATCCCATCCCATGACAACATGTGATGTGGGTACTAGGCGACGATATATATAATAGTTCGATACATATAACATAATAAATAGACAGCCAAGGAACAAATATTTGTGATATATATAATGACCTTGCCGGGATTCGAACCCGGAACCTCCAGCTTCCTCCAGCTTATCCGGCAGTATGGCTACACACTCGCGCAGCAGCGACATGAGTCGCGCGGTGTCGCGCGAGTAACGCGAGTAGTTCCTGCCAGCTAGCTCGCCTGATACACACCTGCATGTCCTGTAGCGTGCCCCGCACAGTGTCACACTCGCGCAGCAGCGACATGAGTCGCGCGAGCGCCGCGAGTGACGCGCGGTGTCGCGCGAGTAACGCGAGTAGTTCCTGCCAGCTAGCTCGCCTGATACACACCTGCATGTCCTGTAGCGTGCCCCGCACAGTGTCACACTCGCGCAGCAGCGACATGAGTCGCGCGAGCGCCGCGAGTGACGCGCGGTGTCGCGCGAGTAACGCGAGTAGTTCCTGCCAGCTAGCTCGCCTGATACACACCTGCATGTCCTGTAGCGTGCCCCGCACAGTGTCACACTCGCGCAGCAGCGACATGAGTCGCGCGAGCGCCGCGAGTGACGCGCGGTGTCGCGCGAGTAACGCGAGTAGTTCCTGCCAGCTAGCTCGCCTGATACACACCTGCATGTCCTGTAGCGTGCCCCGCACAGTGTCACACTCGCGCAGCAGCGACATGAGTCGCGCGAGCGCCGCGAGTGACGCGCGGTGCCGCGCGAGTAACGCGAGTAGTTCCTGCCAGCTAGCTCGCCTGATACACACCTGCATGTCCTGTAGCGTGCCCCGCACAGTGTCACACTCGCGCAGCAGCGACATGAGTCGCGCGAGCGCCGCGAGTGACGCGCGGTGTCGCGCGAGTAACGCGAGTAGTTCCTGCCAGCTAGCTCGCCTGATACACACCTGCATGTCCTGTAGCGTGCCCCGCACAGTGTCACACTCGCGCAGCAGCGACATGAGTCGCGCGAGCGCCGCGAGTGACGCGCGGTGTCGCGCGAGTAACGCGAGTAGTTCCTGCCAGCTAGCTCGCCTGATACACACCTGCATGTCCTGTAGCGTGCCCCGCACAGTGTCACACTCGCGCAGCAGCGACATGAGTCGCGCGAGCGCCGCGAGTGACGCGCGGTGTCGCGCGAGTAACGCGAGTAGTTCCTGCCAGCTAGCTCGCCTGATACACACCTGCATGTCCTGTAGCGTGCCCCGCACAGTGTCACACTCGCGCAGCAGCGACATGAGTCGCGCGAGCGCCGCGAGTGACGCGCGGTGTCGCGCGAGTAACGCGAGTAGTTCCTGCCAGCTAGCTCGCCTGATACACACCTGCATGTCCTGTAGCGTGCCCCGCACAGTGTCACACTCGCGCAGCAGCGACATGAGTCGCGCGAGCGCCGCGAGTGACGCGCGGTGTCGCGCGAGTAACGCGAGTAGTTCCTGCCAGCTAGCTCGCCTGATACACACCTGCATGTCCTGTAGCGTGCCCCGCACAGTGTCACACTCGCGCAGCAGCGACATGAGTCGCGCGAGCGCCGCGAGTGACGCGCGGTGTCGCGCGAGTAACGCGAGTAGTTCCTGCCAGCTAGCTCGCCTGATACACACCTGCATGTCCTGTAGCGTGCCCCGCACAGTGTCACACTCGCGCAGCAGCGACATGAGTCGCGCGAGCGCCGCGAGTGACGCGCGGTGTCGCGCGAGTAACGCGAGTAGTTCCTGCCAGCTAGCTCGCCTGATACACACCTGCATGTCCTGTAGCGTGCCCCGCACAGTGTCACACTCGCGCAGCAGCGACATGAGTCGCGCGAGCGCCGCGAGTGACGCGCGGTGTCGCGCGAGTAACGCGAGTAGTTCCTGCCAGCTAGCTCGCCTGATACACACCTGCATGTCCTGTAGCGTGCCCCGCACAGTGTCACACTCGCGCAGCAGCGACATGAGTCGCGCGAGCGCCGCGAGTGACGCGCGGTGTCGCGCGAGTAACGCGAGTAGTTCCTGCCAGCTAGCTCGCCTGATACACACCTGCATGTCCTGTAGCGTGCCCCGCACAGTGTCACACTCGCGCAGCAGCGACATGAGTCGCGCGAGCGCCGCGAGTGACGCGCGGTGTCGCGCGAGTAACGCGAGTAGTTCCTGCCAGCTAGCTCGCCTGATACACACCTGCATGTCCTGTAGCGTGCCCCGCACAGTGTCACACTCGCGCGGCAGCGACATGAGTCGCGCGAGCGCCGCGAGTGACGCGCGGTGTCGCGCGAGTAACGCGAGTAGTTCCTGCCAGCTAGCTCGCCTGATACACACCTGCATGTCCTGTAGCGTGCCCCGCACAGTGTCACACTCGCGCAGCAGCGACATGAGTCGCGCGAGCGCCGCGAGTGACGCGCGGTGTCGCGCGAGTAACGCGAGTAGTTCCTGCCAGCTAGCTCGCCTGATACACACCTGCATGTCCTGTAGCGTGCCCCGCACAGTGTCACACTCGCGCAGCAGCGACATGAGTCGCGCGAGCGCCGCGAGTGACGCGCGGTGTCGCGCGAGTAACGCGAGTAGTTCCTGCCAGCGAGCTAGTACGGCTTGCTCGGTGCGGGCGACAGCTTCGGCGCCGTGGTACTTCTCGCGGACCAACTCGGCCGCCATAGCTGATAGGTCTTCGAAGCGCTCGGTTCTAAAACAAAAAAAAAATTATTCAAAAATCATATCCCCTCAACTATAAAGACAACCCGAAAGGACGTCTGTCACCAATATAATTGGAAATTAGTATTTTTTAACAGACTTCAAAAAAACGAGGAGGCTCTCAATTCGAAGATTTTTTTATGTTGTATGTTATTTTACAATGGGCCTCATAAGAAGGCTCAAAGTCACCCAAAGGGCAATGGAGAGGGCTATGCTAGGAGTCTCTCTGCATGATCGGATTAAAAATGAGACCATCCGCAGCAGAACCAAAGTAACCGAAATAGCTCTCCGAATCGCTAAACTGAAGTGGCAGTGGGCGGGGCACATTGCGCGTAGAACCGATGGCCGTTGGGGCGGGAAGGTTCTTGAGTGGCGGCCACGTACCGGAAGGCGTAGCGTATGTAGGCCCCCCACAAGGTGGACTGATGACCTGGTGAAGGTCGCAGGAGTCTGCTGGATGCGGGTGGCACAGGACCGGTCATTGTGGCAGGCTTTGGGGGAGGCCTATGTTCAACAGTGAACTTCTTTCGGCTGACATGATGATGATGATGATGATGTATGTTACTCGATTTCTCCGAGAATCGTGGACCGATTTTATATGTTTCTTTTGTGATAGAACGTGTATACGTCCCGTTGGCACCAAGTTGGGGTCTGATGATGGGATCTTGGAGAAATCGAGGGATCTCTTCAAATGTTATAGGTACATGTGTCACGCTTTTGGTAATTTTCATTCATTTACAAGAATTTGTACTCAGAAAGTAGGATTTGAGGAAACCAATGATGGAAACAAATCGGGAATCTTAGAGAAATCGGTTGAAGTATTTCATTCTAATTTTGTATTTGTCTGGATTTAAATTTTTTTTTATGTATACGTACTTAAATTAATGTGTTAAATTTGTAATTTCGTCGTATTAAAAAATAAGTGATCTGTGACTTTTTGTATTTTATAGTATTCGTTATTATTGACATATGTTGTTAAAATTTGTGTTAATGTTATTATTGATGATTTTGTTTTTGTGTATTCTACTTGTAAGCGACTTGGTGTGTAACTGTAAGCTTATTTGTCAATTATAAAATAAAATAAAAATAAAGTCGGTTATTTTAATTTTTAGTTTAGTGTTTATTTACTAAAAATGTCATCATAATGGACCGCTGTAATTGCCAATCCAGTTGTCCAGCGATTATGCGCGCCTCCTAATCATAGGTATAAGGTGACCAGCAGAAAAGGTGATGATGTGGTATTATTTATTTTTTTAATCTGAATTTCCCCAAAAAACTACTAAAGTGTGAGGCGTTCGGGTTATAATGATAACTCCAGAGTCGAGGAAATACTGATTATTTATTCAATAAAAGTCCTGCTTATATACTATACAAGAACAAAGAAAGTAATGTTCCATCAGCTGTGTTAACATATGGATGGCCTACCATCAGCTATGAGGTATGTGTATAAGGAATGTCAATCATCTGTTCACTAATCATCTGTGTGCGATGACGCACTACACTACACTACGTACGAAATGCGCACTTAATGGAATAAAGAATGCTATGGTTACCTGGCGAGGATATCAGCAGAGATGGCTTCATGTTTCTTGACAGTGGCGTCGACTTGCGCCAGGTTGGACCCGTAGCGAGGGTCTGAGAGGACCTGGATCATCTCCTTCAGGTACCCTTTGCGGAGGACCGACTGAAACAGAAGGTATATTGTACAACTTGCCTGGCCCCAAGTCAAGTCAAGTCAAACTATTCTTTATTCAAGTAAGCATTTTCGAATCGTCTGACATTATCAAGAGAGAGAAAAAAATCTACTACTGGTTCTAACCCTACACCGTTCCTGAGAAGAACCAGTAAGGAATTCAGGAGGACTCAATTTTTCAAAACAGTATAATAATAAGTACATCTTATTAAAATAACATGCATTAAAAAATTTATTACATAAAAAAAAAATTATTATAGACATTTTTATAAAAGAGAGAAATAAATAAAGAATCATAATATTAAAAAATATTATTATTGTACAAGTTCATAATAAAATAGAAAATTAACAATTTCACCACCTTGTCAAGTGCTACAATTGTAAAACTGTTTCTATAATCGGGGGCGTCTATAGGCTACAGTTACCGCTTACCATCAGAAGGGCCGTGCGTTTATTTGCCACCAACATAAAATGTAGTGCAGGAACTTTAATAAATCAATAATAAACAACTACTTTTTTGCGAAGCAAAATTACTATTGTCACAAAAAACACGACAATTGTAGCGAAATTCCGACATAAGCCGAACCTCATGTCAAGATTTAATGAAATTTTAATTAGATTTAATTGTAAATATTAGATGTCATATACCAAAGAGATTTAATTGGTTTTATTCAATTACTTTCACCAATGTACACGCGTTTGTTTGTCTATCTCTTAGTTCCTGTAGCCGACTCTTTTGCTCAAAGGTTACCTGGAAGAAATCCCTTACAGGGATAAGTTCGCTTGTGTTATGTGTATTTTCATACACACATAAAATTGTACTAAACCACGGGTTTCAGTAAATAAAAAGTAGTTTATTAACGATATAATAACGTTGTTAATAATACTTTTATGTTGGTGACAAACAAGCACATGCACCGATAGTAAGCGGTAGCCATAGCCTACGGAGGCCTGTGACGTCAGCAACAGTGATATTTTGCAATACGCATGATGACGGGTAAGTCAAATCAGCATCTTTTTTCGAACTGTCAAAACGATCACCACTATGGAATTTTATATGAAATACTCCAAAATGACGTCACGTTTGAGTACTGCCAAATGACCTACTCTTTTAAGTTCATTTCAATTTATTAAATAAAAATTCTGTACAAAAATTACTGCAATCTACATCTTAGCAATAATTTCTTAGTGTATTATGTCGTGCATAATGTTAAATAATTTATTTTACGTATCCTGCCGTTTGACGAAAAATTGTTTTACAAAACACTTGGTAACCAATTACTGGCAAAATTATGTTTCGGCAAATCCTTTTTTCTACAAAAACGTCTTTGTTAATTTATTATCTTAGCCAAATAATTAATTATTTTAACTACAGTCATCATCCCTATTGTCACACTTGTAATTTCATACCTGGGATAACTCTGGGCATTTATACGAAAGTGATGTAGCAAGATATTTTATCGACTAAAAATATATCGATGTTACTGTGAATGACAACATCAAAATGTTATTCGGCATAAATAAATATTAGATACTTACTCTTCAACTAAAACAAAAAATAAATTTAAACGGGTAGTTACGCGTTTATTTTAAAATAGTTTTCATAATATACAATTAATATGAAAATATCAATATTGAAATTGTAATTTTGATTAAAATGACATCTGCATACCTTTACTATCTGAAGAGGCCCGATATCAGATATGACATCGAACCTCTGTACTGTAATCGAGAATGTTCAATAAGTACATCTTTTATTATAATTGTATAGACATCTTTTTAATCGATATCAAATCCCTATAACTTGCCCACAGTTATCCCAGGTATGGTATTGAGGGTTTTTGATCCTTTTTCTGCCACTTTGGGGAGGTGAGATGGCAGCACTGAGCGGGGGTTTTGACGCATTGTCAAAATAAATACGCGCATTTAATTTTCTATATATTTATAGATTTATTTATTCTGAAAACTTTAGTTTTCATTACTTTAGGAATATTGTTTTCTAAAATAAATAAAAAAAATTGTTCCAAGTAAATTCCCATGAAATTAACAAAGTTAAAGTAATTATTTTTAATACCAGTGACTTTGCGTGCCTGTGTTATAGCTCCGTCTTCAGTTCGACGACCGTGTATTAGTCGTAATCCCTTACAAAATCAATTCTCTTCCAAATAAAATAGAATTTCAATATTTTAGGCCCAGGTGCCTATGAATAGTATGAATCTGACAGCTGTCGAGACCAGGCTCCAATTTCACCATATTGACAAGTGCTACAATTGTAAACTTACTGTTTCTCCAATCTAGGGCGTCTATAGGCTACAGTTACCGTTTACTATCGGAAGGACCGTGCGTTTGTTTGCCACCAACATAAAATTTAGTGCAGGAACTTTAATAAATCAGCAGTAAATAACTACTTTTTTGTGAAGCAAAATTACAATTTTCACAAAAACACGACATTTGTAGCGAAATTCCGACATATGTCGAACCTCATGTCAAGATTGAATGAGAATTGTACTAAACCTTGCGACCATTGTCACGGGTTTCGGAAAATAAAAAGTAGTTTATTAACAATTTAATAACGTTATTAATAATAATTTTATGTTGGTGGCGAACAAGCACATGGACCGTCCGATAGTAAGTGGTAGCCGTAGCCTATGGAGGCCTGTGACGTCAGTAACAGTGATATTTTACAATTGTCACACTTGTAATTATGGTGAAATAGGCCACAGGTGCGTACGAAGCGCCGCCTGGTGGCAGAAAAATGATCGAAAACCCTCATTATGGTGAAATAGACAGGGGTGGAGGTGTCACCATGGTGACACGTACTCACCTTGGTGTTGAACTTGTAGTTGAGTTGTTCCAACCGCTGTTGCCGCAGTAACTCAGTTCGCAGCGCGATCTCCCGCGCGTGCTCCGCCTGCGCAAACGCACAACAATTAGAAATTAGTACATTGTGCATCAAGGGAGGTAAGTACCGAATTACTAACGAGAGTGTTAGAACTTTTATGACTCGAGTTAGTATTCCACTTACCGACCGTGATGCATACAATGTTTTTCATCACACTTGCCAACCAAAAAATAAGTTTTAAGACATAATATTATTAAATGACGTACTGACATTTCTATTACTCCCTAGGGAATTTCACTTTTCTATTACTCCCGTTACGCGCGCAAGCAATGGCGCGCTTAGTCGGCAAGTGTGATGAAATAGTACATTACTGCAGAGCCCCCCATCTATATTTTTAATATAGATGGAGGGGATGTAACCAAGAAACTCACCAAACATATTGTCATGACAATCAAAAATGTCTTTTTTCAATTTCATTGTACTTGTTGCGGGCGAAAGCATTAGGCTCCGTTCACCCATAAAACTATACAAATGTCATCTCACTCACTTAAAAAAGATTGTGAATAAATTATAGGACATAAAAATAAAAGAACCGCACTTTTTTAACCTTAAGACTACGGATCTCTGATCCTCGTATCTGTATGAACTACATAATAACTCGTTACCTGCTCGAGTCTCTGCCATGCTCGCTCGAGGTCTTGTGGTAGTTGGCCTTCGAGTGGTGCCCATGGTTCTCCAACCAGACTCTTGTTCATGGTGTTAATGTCGAAGTACAGCGCTTCGATTTCTGACCGCTCCTTGTATCTAGAACAAGAATAAAATTTTACAAGTGCATTGATTGAAACTTTTACGATTATAACTTTAAAATATTATACAAGGGCGAATTGCTTTTTTTGTTGTAGTTTTTTCAAATTTTCCAAATTTAGATATTTTCATATTTTTTCTACTCAGAATCGCGAGCTCTTTCGATCCTCATTAGCAGAAAAAAGTGTCCCGAGAATTCCATACATTTTTTTGTCTTCCACTGAGTTACGGTCGAAGAAAGTGTATGATTTTTTTTGGGACACTTATTTCTATCAGGACCGAAAGAGCTCGTGATTCTGAGTAGAAAAAATGTAAAAAAGTCAAAATTTGAGATATTTTATAAACGACAACAAAATAAAAATCCGCTCATTTAGGTGGTTTTTCCACAGTCCTATACTGCTTGAAAGCCAGAAGTAGCTTCTGAATACCATCCAGATAGTTGTGACGGTCACGGTCGTTTAACTCTTCAATCTTCAGCCAGATCCACTCCAGCATTAGGTCAAGAGCTGTTCTCGTTAGATTAAACTCACTTAGGTGGCTTTTCCACAGTCCTATACTGCTTAAAAGCCAGAAGTGGCTTCTGAATACCATCCAGATAGTTGTGAAGGTCACAGCCGTTTAATTCTTAGATCTTCAGCCAGATCCACTCCAGTATGAGGTCAAGAGCTGTTCTCGTTAGATTAAACTCACTTGGGCGGTTTCTCCACGGTCCTATACTGCTTAAAAGCCAGAAGTAGCTTCTGAATACCATCCAGATAGTTGTGAAGGTCACAGCCGTTTAATTCTTCTATCTTCAGCCAGATCCACTCCAGCATCATGTCTAGAGGTGTTCCTGTTAGATTAAACTCACTTAGGTGGCTTTTCCACAGTCCTATACTGCTTAAAAGCCAGAAGTAGCCTCTAGATAACATCCAGGGTGTTGTGAAGGTCACAGCCGTTTAACTCTTCGATCTTCTACCAGATCCACTCCAGCATCAGATCTAAAGCTGTTCTCGTTAGATTGATGCGTACTGCCAGGGAGTGGAATTCCCTGCCGGCGTCTATATTTCCAAGATCATATAACCCGTCAACCTTCAAGTCAAGGGTGAATAGGAACCTTCTGGGCAAACTCACTCCATCGTAGGCCACGTCTCTGCCCTTGGCTAGTCTGTGGCCATGAGTAAGCCTATTTCAAATAAAAAAATAAATAAAAATAAACTCACTTAGGTGGCTTTTCCACAGTCCTATACTGCTTAAAAGCCAGAAGTAGCTTCTGAATACCATTCAGATAGTTGTGAAGGTCACAGCCGTTTAATTCATCGATCTTCACCCAGATCCACTCCAGCGTAAGAGCTGTTCTTATATTAAACTTACTTGGGTGGCTTTTCCACAGTCCTATACTGCTTAAAAGCCAGAAGTAGCTTCTGAATACCATCCAGATAGTTGTGGAGGTCACAGCCGTTAAATTCTTCGATCTTCAACCAGATCCACTCCAGCATCAGGTCTAGAGCTGTTCTCGTTAGATTAAACTCACTTGGGTGGCTTTTCCACGGTCCTATACTGCTTAAAAGCCAGCAATAGCCTCTGGATACCATCCAGATAGTTGTGAAGGTCACGGCCGTTTAACTCTTCAATCTTCAGCCAGATCCACTCCAGCGTAAAAGCTGTTCTTATATTAAACTTACTTAGGTGGCTTTTCCACAGTCCTATACTGCTTAAAAGCCAGAAGTAGCTTCTGGATACCATCCAGAGAGTAGTGAAGGTCACGGTCGTTTAACTCTTCAATCTTCAGCCAGATCCACTACAGCGTAAGAGCTGTTCTTATATTAAACTCACTTGGGTGGCTTTTCCACGGTCCTATACTGCTTAAAAGCCAGAAGTAGCCTCTGGATACCATCCAGGGAGTTGGGAAGGTCTCGGCCGTTCAGCTCTTCGATCTTCAGCCAGATCCACTCCAGCATCAGATCTAAAGCTGTTCTCGTTAGATTAAACTCACTTGGGTGGCTTTTCCACGGTTCGATACTGCTTAAAAGCCAGAAGTAGCTTCTGAATACCATTCAGATAGTTGTGAAGGTCACAGCCGTTTAACGCTTCGATCTTCAGCCAGATCCACTCCAGCGTAAGAGCTGTTCTTATATTAAACTCACTTGGGTGGCTTTTCCACAGTCCTATACTGCTTAAAAGCCAGCAAAAGCCTCTGGATACCGTCCAGGGAGTTGGGAAGGTCACGGTCGTTTAACTCTTCGATCTTCAGCCAGATCCACTCCAGCATCAGGTCTACAGCTGTTCTCGTTAGATAAAACTCACTTGGGCGGCTTTTCCACGGTCCTATACTGCTTAAAAGCCAGAAGTAGCCTCTGGATCCCATCCAGGGAGTTGGGAAGGTCTCGGCCGTTCAGCTCTTCGATCTTCAGCCGGATCCACTCCAGCAATGTGGTGACCAGGCGACTGTATTCCGCCTTGCGACCGTCGCAGTCCATCAGTTGGCCGATTATCTGAAAATGGACAGGTACGTTGACATACCCCTTTATTCATAAACGTTTGTTAACTTAACAAGCCGCTAATAATTGTTTGTCCCTTTTGCTCTTATGGACACATTGTTAAAACCGAAAGGGACAAACAATTATTAGCGGCTTGTTAAGTTAGCAAACTTTTATGAATAAGAAGAATAATCTTTACTGACAAAACTGAAATACTAAAGTTACAGATTTATTTTTATATATTCTGCTGTTCGTGTTTATTTGCGTCAATAAAAATAAGTGAACAAATCTGAATAATGAAATAAATACGCCGAAATGAAGTGCAGATCTTGAGGTGGGCGCTCGTTGATGTCTTTACTGGCACGGGATTGGGCAAATTTATTACAGATGTGTTTTGTGTAATGTGTTCAATATAGTTGAGTTTTGAACACGGCGTAAATATATTATTATAATTTTGTGGACTGTCACAGGCTGTTGATGATGAAATAAATAAATCTAAAACTAGATCCGTACGTAATTTCAATACAAATATTACAGTCGAAAGTAGAAAAAACACTTACATTGGCGATCCTACGGCCGCTCTTCTGTTCATTCTTCATTCGCGCGAATGTGTGATAGTAGCTGGCCACGTAAGTCATCACAGATTTCTCGTCCGGTCGATTGATGTCCACATCTGAAACAAACCATTCATGACGTTTGTCTTATGTTCATTACTAGCATTTTACGTAATATCTTCGAGAATCGAGAACCGATCATAACATTTTTTATCGATCGGGTATAGTAAATATAACCTAGCAATGTACAAGTTGCGAAACACTTCAAAATTGCGGGAATACACTTGGAAATTTCCGAGAATTTTAATGAGAATTAAAGAGCAAGTTCTCATTGTGAATGTTTCCACGAGAACTTATAAAAAAGTGTTATGAAGAATGTTGTATTTCACAATTGAATAAACAAGGCATAAAAATGTACCTTAAAAGGCATGTATATATGTACAACGGTTTAGCCATTAGATAGCTTGTAAAATTTCAATTACCGAGAACATTCTCTATAGAATTTTCGCAATTTATGAAACTTCTCATTACACATCTCATTCTCATCACGGTACATTGCTAGTATAACCGAGGTGGTTCCGATGGCACCAAGTCGGAATTACGAATCGTTTTATATTTTATTTGGTGAATTTACTTCATTCTGTAAGAGCATAGAGTTTGCTGACCCCTGACACAGACAAATTGGGAAAACTAAACCTTTTCATTATAAAATTATTCGTGTCAACACAAAATAAACAACGTCCATGGATTTTGGCAAACCTATTTATGTTTTTTTTTTATTTATCGGGGAAAAAAACAGATACAAACCATTAAGACACACATAAAATGAGATTATACAAAGAAAGATACAGCTTATATCCTAACACATATCCCACTAGAAGTTTACACAAAAAAAATTAAAGTAATCCTGTATTAAAGGTCAAGGTCACGTATACTGACCTTCAGCGTCCAGCAGCTTGGGGATGCCCAGGTTCTTGTGCGCCACCTCGAACGCGTGGTTGAGGGTCTCGACGTGGTCCTGCACCGGGAGGTCCGCCCAGCGGAACAGGTCCGGCCTGGAAGGTCAAGGTCACATAATTAAATGTACTAAGACACTGATAGAAGTAAATACGGTATTGGCAGAATAGATAGTTCCACGAGAGTTGAGGTCACGCACACATCAACGTGTCGTGTAAACACACGGGGAATTTGAAATTAGTGTTCTTTTTTCGTACTGACAGCAAACCCAATTGCAACTGTAAGATTGACCAAAAAGTTTGTTCAAGGGATTTGCTTCAATATTCACTACATTTTTTGCAATTAGTACTTCATTTGGATGTGTGTGTATTGTGTAATCATGCACCTCAACTCTGGTGAAATTACCTATACATAGCAGTAAATTATACCGTGTAATTTCTTTGCGTGCCGTAGGATGACAGAGATGTTGTCATCGAGAGACAATATATTCAATATGGGTGAGCGCGGCGTGATATGTAGAGTAGAATAGATTGAAATAATTGAAGAGTGTCTTTTCATAACGGCTTATTTCCACTCTATCAACAAGGGTTATTTTTTCTATGTTTTCATAAGAGAAATAATCTCTATTGACGAACTGGATATATGCCCTTTTGAAAAGACACTCGTCAATTATTTACTCGTAGAATTCGTAAAACTTAATTAAACGAAAACACATATTATACTAAGAAAAGAGAAATAAACAAAGCCACGAAATGTTTTTATCTCAGTGTAATGGGGGCATTCCACGAGAATGTCGCTTACGTGGCGCTCATATTATCTATGGCAGCTACGTTAAATAAATGTTCAAAGTTAGAAAAAACTGTGTGAACATGTAAGTTAAGTCCCGAAATATTACCACACTAGAACTCGGGTTCCTATAATTTTTAGAAGTACTAAAAGAATCGCGTTACGTAAGCGACATTCTCGTGGAATGCTTCGATGCTGGTGTAAGCCAGCGATGATCTACCGGTGAGAGCATCGAGTAAAGGGCACGCAACAGATCTTCCGATGAAACCATCAGGTAGAGGGCATGAAACACGACTTTCTCGCTCGCGACGCCTGCCGATCGGCAGCGCGATGTATGCCTGCCCGGTGGGCAGAATACACATAAGCTGCGCAGTGAAACGGCTTGCAATGTTTAGTTTGTAACAGTAAAGGTCAAGGTCACCTACGCTCGTGTATGAGGGTATTGAACCCAAGGAGCGCTAAGAGTCGGAGAAGTTGTGAATTTGGACGACTTGGTAGCCGCTTGTCGTCCGTTGTCACATCTTTTATTTATAGTAAAGGTCAAGGTCACCTGTGCGCGTGTATGAGGGCATTGAACCCGAGCCCGGAGCGCCAGGAGTCGGAGAAGTTGTGGATGTGCACGTCGTGATAGCCACTGGTCTTGCGCTGGCACTTTTTATTTATCAGTAAAGGTCAAGGTCACCTGTGCGCGTGTATGAGGGCATTGAACCCGAGCCCGGAGCGCCAGGAGTCGGAGAAGTTGTGGATGTGCACGCCGTGGTAGCCGCTGGTCTTCCGCTAGCACTTTTTATTTATAAGTAAAGGTCAAGGTCACCTGTGCGCGTGTATGAGGGCATTGAACCCGAGCCCGGAGCGCCAGGAGTCGGAGAAGTTGTGAATTTGAACGCTATGATAGCCGCTGTTCTTGCGCTGGCACTTTTTATTTATAGTAAAGGTCAAGGTCACCTGTGCGCGTGTATGAGGGCATTGAACCCGAGCCCGGAGCGCCAGGAGTCGGAGAAGTTGTGGATGTGCACACCGTGGTAGCCGCTGGTCTTCCGCTGGCACCACAGTAGCAGGGCATCCTTGGCTGACTTCTTTTCGGAGGATTCATTCTCTTCGTCCTGTGAAATAGTGTAAAACATTAGCTATTTTAAGGTCTCATCATAATCATCATATTTTAAAGGCAAACGGGTCTGAATCGCGTAAACTTAGTCTGCTAACGCAGTCTGCCTGGGACCACGGGTGTAACGTCATGCCCTCATGCCCGAAATGTCAGGATATAATTAAACGTAAGTTTACGCGATTAGGACCCGTTTGTCTTTAAAATATGAGTGATAATCGTGAAAGTATCATCATCATCGTCAGTCCACCGCTGGACGTCAGCCTCCTATCAACTATGCGTATAGACGCATTTGGAGGTAATGGCCTTAATCGCTGCTAGACAATAAGGTTGGCGATCGCAGTAATGTGTCCACTATGACGCTACAGCATCAATCTTTTGTCAAATAATGCAGTGACACTTCAATCCCTTAGTCGACTTTTACGACACCCGCTGACCAACATGTATGGAGGCCCAACCCCAATTTTTTTTCTGCCCATCATTAATCTTCTATACAGGTTGACATTCTACACAAACGTCATAGTAGATGGCACACCGGTTGCGTGGCGTGCACGTCCGCGTGACGTGCAAGTGGTGTGCCATCTACTATGATATTACCAAGGAGCGGAATCCTTCATAGCAAAAATCTAACTGTCCGAGGGATGGAATGAAGTGTTTTATCGACTATTGAGTAATGTAATTAGGCTTTTAGATATAAACGAGTGCAGTGGCAACCAGTAGTTAATTAGGGACATAATTACTAATGCTGGATTTTTTCAAAAAGACTTTGTCCACCAATTATGTGTTGAATAACACATTGTATAATAATTGTTTAACTAACTCTAAACCATTTTAAAAAATGTGTTTTCCATTTTTGGTTATCTTTTCATACTTTGTCCCTTATTAAAATTATTTAAATTACAATGGCATAGAACAAAATAATTATATCCCTAATAATCTGCTGCCATTGTATAATACATATGCTTAAAAGCCTGATTACGATAGATAAAAGTTAGCGACGAACCGTCAAGTGTCAATCATTTATCGATAGTCGATAAAACACCTCGGTCAATCCCTCTGACAGTTTAGTTTTTGCTATGAAGAATTCCGCTCTTTGGATATTACCGACGCTACAATACGCACGCCGTGCATACGCGCACGTGCTGCACGCGCATCCAGTGTAGTCCAGCCTTAAGAGTCGACTAAGGGATTGTGTGTGTACTATGAACAAATAAAATATGGAAGCCGCACGCCATAGTAAATTGCCTTTCAAAAACGGTCCGGAATTTTAGTTGACAAATGTCACCCCCTCTTTAATGCATCACGGCAAAGAATTTCAATGTCAACCTATAAAAACTTAAACCGCCATTTAAAAATAGTCGTGATTGGTGCATCAAACTTTTGATTGGCTATATTCTATAAGCATTTGTCAAAGGTGTTGCGCCGAAATATGCGCGGTGTTAAGAAAAGCGCTACGTCCTGCCCATCTTGGCACAATTGAATAATTGATTTTGGGGGCATCTTTGAGCTGGCGTTAGACGTCCATGTTATATATGGTCGCAGTGTGTGTAAGAGAGACCTTTGTGATACTGGTGGAAATCTCACCACGTCAATCTCAATCTCCTGAATCTGGAAGCGGAGGATGATGGTCCAGACCAGCCCGAGGATGAGACGAGGGTTGCCATCCACGATGTCTTCGGCCCCGATGGACTCCAGCCGCACCTGCAAGTCAAGGTCAAGGTCAAGGTCAAGGTCAGTTTTTACAAATTAGCGAAAAAACAGTAACATGTTGAGTTAATTCGATATCATCATATCAGCTGAAAGACGTTCACTGCTGAACATAGGCCTCACCCAAAGATTGCGACAATGACCGGTCCTGTGCCACCCGCATCCAGCGGGTAATTCGATATAATAAACATTTATTTACATATTTACACAAATGTCAAATTACATTTAAAGAAAACTATACACATATCTATAAGACTAATTTATACATAAATACATGTAACTACACTAAACAAAATTACAAAATAACCACAACACAATAAAAAAATCGATATTGTGTTTAGGCATGTCATGTTTTAGGCGCTCAATTCGTTTACATAAAAAAATATATATTTACATATTTTGTAAGATCTTTGGCGTTCCATTCTTCTTAGCGCAATTGATTAGTTATCCTAATATATTCTGATGTATGATAATTATATCCCTTGTAATAAGGCTTTAGACATGGTTTTTGTTTACAAAAGGTCATTGGGCATTTTTGGCCCGCTTTATGATTTCTCGCGTACAGAGACTAAACTTTAAAATAAATAATTAAATCTCACTTTTCTAAATATGTTATTTTTTCGTATGTATTAACCGGGAAAAAAAAGTTATTCGATTTTTTGTATCCGAAATAGTGTTTTTAATATTTTTACTTTCAGCATTGTATAATTGCGTAAACGGTTGTGACTTACTTTTCTGGTTTCGCCTTGCAAGAATGCGACTCATACCACTCAGTAGCACTAACATTTACCTACATTCCATATGCCCGAACAAAATGCCCAATGACCTTTGTCGATTATATAAATTAATATACCGATATTCGACCTGCATTTAAAACTAATTTTTCCCCTGCTCGTGAGGCGCTCTTTTTTCCTTTAATACGAGCGGATAAAAATGCATTTTATTCACTTGTGAGGTAAAGTAATCTCTAATTTATATGGCCCACTACTGCCTAGTATAACTGGATCTGTATGACCGTAGTAAACATGCGCAATCGAAGCTCACATGTTAAATTGGTCAATTCTCATTGGTGATTGGCTATATTTAAGTACCAGGAGTAACTCTACGATAAGTTTCGACATTAAGTTTTAAATGGTTTATTGAAGTTAATCTACATTTGGATGAGATTTGTAATCATATTTCCTTGCGACAGTGAGAGGAAAAAAGTTGTATTACACTTGGCGGCAAAGTTTGATCAACTTTCGTGCCTTGAGACATTCGCAATGCTCAAGATTCCAGTTTTTGAAGTACTCGCTACGCTCGTGGCTTAATTTTGGAATCTTTCGCTAGCTCAGGTCTCAATATTGACACGACAGTTAAACAACAACTTTGCCCCCTTGTAAATTAACTATTTTAAATTTTGTCAATTTTGTTATTTCATAACGCAATCAATTTAAATTAAATTATTAATAAGTAGACAGCTAGGCAGTTACTGTTGTGATAGATTAAAATCGATCTGACTAGACACATTCCTAGAAGCCTTAGAACATATCGTCGGGTTTCCTCGCTAATTCCTCGCTACCTGCATTCGTCTGATTTAAATTGTGTAGTTTTATATTATTTTACCGTGTAAGATTAGACCCGATTTTGGCATAGAAAATAGAAATTGATTCTAATGCTTGAGAAAAATATATAAAGAAAAATACTAAGAACTTTCAAATCAAAGCATTTATTGTAGTATTTATATTTCACATGTATGCGGACCCCGCAAGAGCACAGCACCTAGGGTTTTTTTGTTGTACGTATGTTACCCGGCGATATCTCCGAAAATCGTGAACCAATTTTAAATTTTCGTTTTGTAATCGAACGTGTATAACCCTGAGATAGTCCCGTTGGCACCAAGTTGGGGTCTGATGATGGGATCTTGGAGAAATCGAGGGATCTCTTCAAATGTTATAGGTACATTATGGCGCTTTTGGTAATTTACATTTACAAGAATTTGCATTCAGAAAATAGAATTTGATGATAGGAAACCAATGATAGAAACCACAGATGATAGAATCTTGGAGAAATCGAGGGATCTCTTCAAATGTTATAGGTAATTTTCGCTTTTGGTAATTTTAATTCATTTACAAGAATTTGCATTCAGAAAGTAGGATTTGATGATAGGAAACCAATGATGGAAAAGATGATTAGGATCTTGGAGAAATCGGTGAAGTTGGTGGTTTTTATTGTAAACTTTTAGTGGCAGTGGGCTGGCCATATTGCCCGGAGGACCGATGACCGGTGGGGTCGGCGTGTTCTCGAGTGGCGACCACGCACTGGACGGCGCAGCGTGGGAAGGCCCCCCACAAGATGGAGCGACGACCTGGTAAAGGTTGCAGGTGTCCAATGGATGCGGACAGCTCACAACCGATCTTTGTGGATCTCTGGGGGAGGCCTGTGTCAGCAGTGGACGTCAATTGGCTGATGATGATGATGATTGGAAACTCCTCTCCGGTGGGTTACTAATTGTACTACGTGTTTGTACAGCTGTATTCGTACTAAATAGCCCGTGACATTATACAGTAGTTTCACTAGTTACGCTGCTTCAAGTGTAATGAATTTATGACGCATAGTTTACTGTTAGTGTTGACTTGAATCAAGGCCATTTTAGTACACGGGACCTGTTATTATATTTAATTATGTAGAAAATATATTTAAACCAGTCCACAATGACTGATGACCTGGTGAAGGTCCTGGAGTGCACTGGATGCGGGTGGCGCAGGACCGGTCATTGTGGCAATCTTTGGGGGAGGCCTATGTTCAGCAGTGGACTTTCGGCTGATGTGATGATGATGATGATATTTAAACCAATTGAGTGATGTACAGATGACTACAGACTAAAGGTATGTGCGGGGTTTCACCACATTAAAATGCAGTGAGGAAAACTGGATACAAGCTGTGTTACGATCAACAGAAAGGTAACAGATAAGCTGTAAGTCCATTATCGCGGAATTCGTTGCGCAACGCAAGGTCGCTGATAACGAGATAGTATCTTCCTATCACAAAGACAGTAGCTGAACAAAATGCAATCAAGGGTAGCTTTGTATTTAATAGTTATTTAATAAAAGTGTGGTTTTATGAAACGAGCCGTAAACGAGTGTTTAATGCCTAATTATGTACAGTCACGTACATAACTTTATCTACATCCTTATCATTCTTTTTGTATGCAAATTTACCTTTATTTACATTGATATCCACTAAGTAAAATACCTCTAAATATAACTATTAAAATCGGTTGAAATCACTCAATTTGTATAAAAATATCGTACAATAAATATTTATTGAAAAAAAAACAAAAAGAAATTGACTTTATAATATTAATGTATTGACACCGATACTTTAATGTTAACATTATGCTGCATTGTACTTTAATGTTAACATTATGATACAGGCTCAGGCACCGTTTTCTTAATATAGGTCATTACATTACCGCTTCTGAATACATAATAGGGAAATTATGATATGGATGTAGAAAAACTATTTTTAAATGGCGGTTTAAGTTTTTACAGGTTGATATTGAAATTCATTAATGTGATGCATTGAAGAGAGGGTGACATTTGTCAACTAAAATGCAGGACCGTTTTTGAAAGGCAATTTGGTATGGCGTGCGGCTTCCATGTTTTATTTTATCGTAGTCTACGCCGGATCAGACGACGCAACGGGGCCACGTCGTTACGTCGCCTAAATCAAACTAGTTTAAGTTGTTTTTATATTTTTGTAGTTCACAAAACCTTAGTGTTATAACTGTAATGCTGTGTAACTTATTTGAATAATAAATAAATTGTCGCAAGGAGAACTTTCATCCTTACCTTAGTGTGTAGGAAGCTGAGACTCTTATTAACGTTCTCAATCTTGTGCACCCTCATCCGTCCGGAGTTGGGTCTCGGCAGCCGCTCCCCACTGATGATCTCGAGGAGTTTGAGCAGTCGTCTCCCGTCCGCCAGGTCCGTGAATAGGTCCTCCACCTCCATGCGGGCCTGAATAGAATAGAATAGAATAGTCTTTATTACGTCATCACAGGTAACAATCAGGTCCCAATTTCACCACATTGACAAGTGCTACAATTGTAAATTTACTTTTTCTCCAATCGGGGGCGTCTATAGGCTACAGTTACCGCTTACCATCGGAAGGGCCGTGCGTTTGTTTGCCACCAACATAAAATGTACTGCAGAAACTTTAATAAATCAGCAGTAAATATCTACTTTTTTGCGAAGTAAAATTATTATTGTCACAAAAAACACGACAATTGTAGCAAAATTCCGACATAAGCCGAACCTCCTGTCAAGATTTAATGAAAATTGTACTAAACCTTGCGACAATTGTCAAGGGTTTCGGAAAATAAAAAGTAGTTTATTAACGACATAATAACGTTATTAGTAATAATTTTATGTTGGGGGCAAACAAGAACATGGACCGTCCGATAGTAAGTGGTAGCCGTAGCCTACGGAGGCCTGTGACGTCAATAACAGTGATATTTTACAATTGTCACACTTGTAATTATGGTGAAATAGGCCACAGGTGGTAAATAGAGGAATAGTAGCAATTCCATGACGAGCCGTTTGGCATATACGAAATACATTTTGAAATTGATAAGTAGGTAATATTTTCTTCGGTTACCGCGAGGATTACACATGAAATAAAACTATGAGAACGGATAAACTCGCGTATATTAACAAATTTTTACCTCATTCCGACGTTTCGAACACTTTACAGGGTTCGTGGTCTGCCTGTAATTAAAGTGTTCGAAACGTCGGAATGAAGTTAAAATTAGTTAATATACCTACGCGAGTTTATCCGTTTTTATAGTTTTACTTCATGAGCAATTATTTATTTAATTAATTATCTAGAATTACCTCAGCGCTAGAATGTTAGAAGTAGAAGTGATGTCATACGCAAATAAGGTCGGGTCACGTCTCGAAACTAGATAGCATGCAATTATTTAATATATTACTAATTCAAAACCGATAAGCGATGAGTAATCACAGCCGAGGTCAATATACATATATCTCTCATTAAATTATATGAAATTATATCAATGGGTTGTGCTCTGAAGAACTGTTCGACATGATGCCAACGTCCACTTTTCATCATCGCACCGCTCGCCACCGACTGGGCGCTCATCCTCACACCTTGCAACCTAAATGGTCGCGCACCGTGCGGTTTCAGAGGAACTTCCTCCCGCGGACGGTCCGTCTGTGGAATGAGCTCCCTGCCGAGGTTTTCCCGTTGGACTACAGTATGGGGTTCTTCAAAAGAGGAGTGTACAAGTTCTTGTTGGGTGGGCAACGCGCATGTGACCCCCTTGGGTTGCAGGCGCCCATAGGCTACGGTGACTGCTTTCCATCAGGCGGGCCGTATGCTTGTTTGCCACCGACGTGGTATTAAAAAAAAAGGGCAATTGCCTAAGAGGCGCAAATATGCAGCCATTGATTCTGGCTGCATGTTCAAGGCATTGGAGACCCTAGGACCTTGGAGACCCGGAGCTCATTTAATTTTTAGGGACCTGGCCAAGTGCCTCGTGGACGTTACGGGTGACCAGAGGGCTGGCTCCTATCTTGCCCAGCGAATAGGCATTGCCATTCAGCGGGGCAATGCCTACGCGGCATTACGGCTAAAAACGGCTGATGACGTGTGATGGTGATTTGTCTATGCTTCAATTTAATCTACAATTGTAAAATTAAAATACTGATTTAATGAAATTCGCTAGAATTAGATACAAATACGTAACTGTAGAATTCTTATCTCTTCCGTCGATAAGGTTGGTTATTATTAGAGAAGTGTTACATTTAAAACGGCTTTACTATACTCACGTAATACATAATATAATAATAATATGGGCTATCGTTTCATTTTATTTTATTTATAATACGGGACACCAAGAGTACATAAGGCAAAAGACTATGCGTCAAAATGGACCAAAAACCAACAGAGCTGGGGGTAGTGTTTTAAAAAGATAACTGTAAAAAATACTGTTTTTCCGCTTACTATTGGATGGTCCACATGCTTGTTTGCCACCAACATGGGATTATTGCATATACAATGGATTTGGCATGGTTAGATAGCTTGTAAAATTAAAATTTCCGAGAACATTCTACAAAGGTGCCCACGAGGAAAGGGAAAAATTCTAACAGCATATTCCTGAGACTAAAAGAAGCAAAAAATGGTAAATCCGTTTTGGTCAAATCTGCAAAAAAAAATAATTTTTTTTTGATGTTTTGAATGCCTTAGTACACAAAAAAAAAGAATTTATTAATCAAACTATCTCAACAAATGCATTTTAAAGTTTTTTTTTTACATTTGCTAGGTAATTAAAAATATTTTTGTTCAATTGATTTCTGTCAATTAAGTGTGACAAGACTAAGACAACATGGTGACAAAATCGTTTCCTAAAATGCGTTTATCATAAAGTAACGGTCTAAAACGGTTTTAAGAAAAAAACAAATTTTCTCTTAAAATAGACTGAATCCAGAAAACTTCATATGACATTTTTAACTTCAAATTTGGTCAGAAAACCGCTGTTGAATTTTTTCCCTTTCCTCGCGGGCACCCTGTATATAGAAGTTTCGCAACTTATGAATCTTCTCCTCGGTACATTGCTAGTTTCAAGTTAAAGACGGTTAAAAGTATGAAAAATGTAAGATAATTAAATAATAAACATACAAATTGTATGTTAGTCCAGGACCAAAGTACAAAAAATACACTTAACATTAAGAACAGACAAAACAATTATTTCAATTGACAATGACTCTATGTCATTAAGGTTTAAGACAACCTTGGCATACCAAAGGTTATTATAACAAAGCAGAGTTAAATGTCAAATACGTATAGCAATTAAAATAACTATAGTGTTTGTTTGATCTTGAAGACTATACGTTTTCTTAACCGTCTCCATAACCTAGTTGCGAGTCAAAATTCTTTTCGTTCTCTTGTTTCATACCACTCTGTCACGCTTTTAGTTGCCGTTTCGAGTTTCGACTCAGTTTATTAAAAAAATCCGATGCACTAGTATTTCTTTTTCACGCTGCATTTTAATCCATACATCAGAAATTAAAAACAAAACATCATCTCATACAGAAATCACCACTGCGTCACGTTATAGGGACACAAAATAAGACAACGAAAATAATTTTAACCCTAACCTAAATGTAGTTTGACCTACGAAGTTGATATGACTGTCAGGTAAAATGACACCAGTGGCCTATACCACAAAAATTTACAAGCGTACAATTCTACAAAATTGTATAAATTCCCATACAAAAAGTTGACAACTTTGTAAAATTGTACGCTTGTAAAGTTTTGTGGTATAGGGGCCCGGCCCCTATTTGACTATGGTGCGACAATTGTGAAAAATATTGTTTCTCCGCTTATTATTAGATGGTCTACATGCTTGATTGCCACCAACATGGAATTATTTATAAAAAACGTTATTACATCGTTCATAAACTACTTTTTCCAAAGGTCGACAATTTGTCACAATTAAGCATTTTCGCTAATTCTTGACATGAGCTTCAGCTAGCAATGTACCGAGGAGAAGTTTCATAAATTGCGAAACTTCTATCGAGAAAGTTCTCGGCAATTTAAATTTTACAAGCTATCTAATCATGCCAAAACCGTTGTATATACAATTGTGAAATACAATATTCTTCATAACCCTTTTTATAAGTTCTAATGGAAATATTCTCAAAAAGAACTTACTCTTAAATTCTCATGAAAATTTTCGGAAATTTCCGAGTATATTTCCGAAATTTTGAGAACCTTCTGCAACTTGTACAATTGTACATTGCTAGCTTCGGCCTATGTCGGAATTTCTATAGACAAGTTACCGATACCTTGGAATTGCATTTATAGTGGGGTCCACAGAATTAGATTTGGATAGGAGAAACAAGTTCATTCATTTGTATGGCGGCCGAGCGTGCCAGATTTTGTACTGAAGTTGTTATTTGCCTATGATTTTAAATATGTCTCAGGCCCTTGAGTATTCATATTTTTTTGTGTTGTTGCAATTAATATTACTTAAGGAGGCATTATTAATGTTTTTGTTCACTTCAACTTACAAAATTTGACGCCCGAAAGCTGCAAGCTGCGATTAAAGACGGACAACTCAGTGGATTTTACTGAGTTCATTTGACACGCTAAGTAGATACGTTTGCCTAATCTATGGTATATATGACATCTGTGGTGGGGTCACTAAAGCAATACTAACCTTCTGTAAGAATGAGTTGATCCATTTCGTGAAAGTCTTCTTCTGTATATGTAACCGTTCTTCTTGGAGGGCCTTGATGCGGCCCTGCTCGAACTTCAGCGCGTCTTCTCGTTGAGTCATGTTGCTTCTCTGCTGCACGGCGGCCGCGTAGCCGCCCGGCTCATACTGTGGCCCTGGAAGAGAGAGAAGAGTTAGAAGAAATCGTCTAAGGCCTGAGTAGACGCAAGACCTACTCTATTCCTGGTAATGATCAATGATCTGCCTTCGGTGGTTAGCACGGTTAGGTGCTTATTGTTCGCCGATGACCTAAAACTATTTTACGCCATAAATTTTATCGCAGATTGCGATGCGTTGCAGCGGGACATCGATAGTGTTGAGGGATGGAGTAAGGCGAATCATTTGTTTTTTAATGAGAAAAAGTGCAAAGTGATCTCTTTTGGTAGAAGCAAATGCCCACTTACTTATAAATATCAACTTGCTGGGGAGGATATCGAGCGCGTCCAAAGTATTCGAGACCTGGGCCTCGAGCTAGATACTAGATTAGATTTTCATAGCCATATAAATACGATTGTGAAGAGCGCAAAAAAAACGCTAGGATTTGTCATGCGTACGTCGCCGCAGTTTACAGGCACGGCCGTCCCAATAATATTGTATAACGCTTACGTACGTAGTAAACTGGAATTTAATTCAATAATATGGGATCCGGTCGAAACAAGTTATAATCTGCTACTCGAAAGAGTCCAACGAAAATTTGCACGCCATCTGTACAAAAAGCAGTATGGATATTATCCCTTTTTATATCCGTCACTATTTGTGGCAGGCATGGTCGGACTGGAGACCCTTCATTACAGGCGTAAGCAACAGCTCGCAATCCACTACGCTCTTCTGCTGAGAGGTAAAATAGACAACCCGTTGGCACTGGAAGGGATTCGTCTTTTCGTCCCCGAGCAGTACGGTCGTGCGGGGCGCCGCCGCCGGCCGCTGCTCGCGGCGCCGACGGCGGGGCCGCGCACGCGCCGCGCCGGTAATGCGCCCTCCGCCCGCGCGACACAGATACTCAACCAACTCGTGTTGGAGCAGGATGCTGATGTGTTCGCTGATAACTGGCACACTCTAATTTGTAAAATCAGTTATTTTTGTAACAAATTTAACTAATGACTGTTTGTTGTTATAGCATTGTAGACGCTTTGGTATATTACTGTAAGTCTATTATGTAATTTATTAAATAAATAAATAAATAAATAAGAGCGGGGCGGGCAGCGCGGCGTGTGGCGGGGCGACCATGTTAACACGTTCGATTCCGGTGACACGCATATGTGAGCGAAGACTGTACTGGGTGCTTCTTAGTTTTGCAATTTTGTAGAATGTTCGAACCAATAAAGGAGCTCTTTTCTCTCCCGATTGCAATTTTCTATGGGGCACCCTCTCATTTTGTTATTTGATAAGTAAACCATATTTTTTTTTTTTTAATTATTATAAACAAAAATTAGGGGTCGTTACCGAAGTAATAAGAAAACCACTAATGATTTTGCCTTTCTTGAACTTCGTACTTCGGTAGCGATCCCTAAATTTTGTTTATAATAATTGACGATTACGTACGTACGAGAAAAACCGTCGAATACGCTAACAATAACTTTGCCATTTTATTAAGTTTCTACGTTTTTTATTAACGTAAGTATGTAAAGGTTTCACAAAACCATAGTGGTTAGGGAAAGGGCTTTTTAACACCAGATAAATTCATGTTTGCATAGTTTAAGCATAATTTTGCATAAAACCAGCGTGACTCAGGTGACCGTAATCATGATTATAACACACAGAAAAAAGTTTCACTCATGTATAGATAGTTCCACGAGAGTTGAGGTCACGCACACATCAACATGTCATGTAAACACACGGGGAATTTGAAATTAGTGTATTTTTTCGTACTGACAGCAAACCCAATTGTAAGATTTACCAAAAAGTTTGTTCAAGGATTTGCTTCAATATTTTGACGCAAGTCATTCATTCATTGACTACATTTTTTGCTATTAGTACTTCATTTGCATGTGTGTGTAATCATTCACCTCAACTCTGGTGAAATTACCTATATTTGTGGCCTATTTCACCATTATTACAAGTGTCACACTTGTAAAATGTCTCTGTTACTGACGTCACAGGCCTCCGTAGGCTACGGCTACCGCTTACTATCGGACGGTACATGTGCTTGTTTGCCACCAACATAAAATTATTACTAACAACGTTATTGTATCGTTAATAAACTACTTTTTATTTTTCGAAACCCGTGACAATTGTCGCAAGGTTTAGTACAATTTTCATTAAAAATACTGACACATGAGGTTCGGCATATGTCTAAATTTCGCTATAATTGTCGTGTTTTCTGTGACAATTGTAATTTTGCTTCGCAAAAAAGTAGTTACTTACTATTATTTTGGTGATTTATTACTACATTTGCTGAGTTATTAAAGTTCCTGCACTACATTCTATGTACAGTCTATGTATGTTGGTGGCAAACAAACGCACGGCCCTTCCGATGGTAAGCGTTGTAGCCTATAGACGCCCCCGATTGGAGAAACAGTAAATTTACAATTGTAGGACTTGTCTATGTGGTGAAATTGAGACCTGTGGCCTATACCACAAAACTTTACAAGCGTACAATTCTACAAAATTGTATAAATTCTCATACAAAAAGTTGACAATTTTGTAGAATTGTACGCTTGTAAAGTTTTGTGGTTTAGCCCGTGTTACAGTCTCGTGGACCACGAGTTTTGTGGGAATTCTTGAGGATCTGGAAGACGTACCATACTTCCTGCTTGGCTGATAATCCTGGTAGGACTGCACGCTCACGTTGCTGAGTGGACGCTGCATCGTCACAACATTACACTACACTACACTTAACTAAATCTTTGGCTTCTTCTGTAAACTATGAGGTATTGTTTTCACTTTTCGCTTTTTGGATTTTTGACCTGATTTTAAATTTTGCTAAGGTTAGATCCTGAAATAATGTAATATATCTAATTTTACACTTGTGCTAACCCTGAATTAGATGTCTTTTTTAGGGTTCCGTAGCCAAAATGGCAAAAACGGAACCCTTATAGATTCGACATGTCCGTCTGTCCGTCTGTCCGTCTGTCACAGCTGATTTACTCGGAAACTATTAATGCTACATTAATGAAATTCGGTAAGGATATGTGTTGTATAAACCGCTACAGGATTATGATACTAAATTGTAAAAAAACCATTGGGGTGGGGGCCCTCCATACATGTAACTGAGGGATAGAATTTTTTTTTGTTTTATATTGGCGTGTGGGGTATTAATAGAAAGGTCTTTGAAAATGATATGAAGGTTTATGAATCTGATTTTTATTTAGGCAAATCGTTTTCGAGATATCAGCTCTTAAAGTCTGAAAAATGTGTCGTCGTCCCCCCCCCCCTCTATTTTTTAAACTACGCGATTAAAAAATATAAAATTCTAAAAAAAATATATGTTATGCACATTAATAAACTCTATCAACGATTTTTGGTTTGATTAAATGATCTCCTATAGTTTTTGAGGTAGGTTGATTTAACTGTATTTTTTTAATAATAAATTGATAATGGTACGGAACCCTTCGCGCGCGAGTCCGACTCGCACTTGGCCGGTTTTTTAGTACAGATGGCCCTCCGAAGTTTTGGACCTGACGTAAAATGACCCACATCTCGCACTAGAGCCTAAAAAGTACACCATCTGTACTAAAAATATTTTTTCAATTATCTCTGGAACCAAGCCGAATCCTGGAAATTTAATTTTATATAACAGGAATAGGTCAGGAATTCAGCATTAAAATCTTTCGGAATGCTCACGAGCACCGTGTATATGAACCCAGGGATGATCCTATAGGCGGCAAATCTTATGATCTTGGAGAAATCGATTGAAGTTGGTTTATTACTACAAAATTCCACTAAGTGCTGTTTTTAGCAGCAAATACCGCCACCCGTGTAACCCGCCACGGGTGTAACGTTATGCCCGAAACGTCAGGATATAATTAAACGTAAGTTTACGCGATTAAGTCCCGTTTGTCTTTAAAATATGCATGATAATAGTGAAAGTTTAAATCAATATATCACTACGTAGTATAAAATAAAGTCACTTTTTCTGTCCCTATGTCCGTTTGTACGCTTAAATCTTTAAAACTACGCAACGGATTTTGATGAGATTTTTTTAAATAGGTAGAGTAATTCAAGAGGAAGGTTTTTATGTAGGTATAGTACCCGTGCGCAGCCGGGGCGGGTCGCTAGTATAGCAAATAATATAATTCGTTCTTTCTACCTTGTTAATCGGTCAGTCCAATTGTATAGCAGACGGCATGTCTGTCAGACCGTAGCAACGTGTAAACCCCGTTGAACCCCCGTGACCCTTATTACGATGCATTTAAAGTGCACGTTTGGTCAGCCAATTGCGTCGGTGCAATATGCATGTGTCAGCGACCTGAATCGAACAACGGTCGTGACGTCATATGACTGATTCTGAGTGCCCTGCGACCATATATAACATGGACGTCTAACGCCAGCTCAAAAATGCCCCCAATAACAATTGTTCAGATGTTCAATTGTGCCAAGATGGGCAGAACATAGCGCTTTTCTTAACACCGCGCATATTTCGGCGCAACACCTTTGACAAATGTTTATAGAATCAAAACTTTGATGGACCAATAATAACAACTATTTTTAAATGGCGGTTTAAGTTTTTATAGGTTGATTTGATATTGAAATTCATTACCGTGATGCATAGAAGAGGGGGTGACACTTGTCAACTATAATTCAGGACCGTTTTTGAAAGGCAATTTATTATGGCGTGCGGCTTCCATGTTTTATTTATTATTATTATTATTATTATTTCTTGTAATTCAGGCAGACAGTTGAGACAACTGATGGTGCCTGTATCCAATGCCTCTTGGTCACATTTCAAGATGTATTTTTGGACATGTGCTTATCCAATCTGTTTTTGAATTGGTTGATGCTGAGAGCTGAAACTACATCCTCCGGGAGTTTGTTCCAAGTATTGACCACTCTGTTACTCAAGAAGTGTCTGTGGGGGTTGCTGTATGACCTGCGAGCGAGCAATTTTAAGTGATGACCCCTGAGACGATTATTATTGTGGCGCGTATAGATGTTGTGGAAATCTTTCAGATTATAGTGTCCCGTTAGAATTTTAAATGTCTCAATTAGGTCACCACGTTCTCTGCGTTGCTTCAAAGTTGTAAGCTTCAGTTTCTGTAATCTCTCGTCATACGGTTTGTTCTTTAGTTTTTTTGGCAGTTTGGTGAAACTTCTCTGTACCTTCTCGAGCATCTCAATATCTTTAACAAAGTATGGACTCCAGGTTTGAAAACCATACTCCAATATTTGTTCGTAGTGTGTGCCCGATAGTACCTATTAGCTGCCGTTAGGACTTCCAATTAGAAAATTCGAAACATATTCAAATATTCGGTCCAGTATTTTATTTTATGTGACGAAGGTAGACAAGTGAGCTCTCAGCCCACCTGATGGAAAGCAGGAACTGAGGGCCACGGACATAGCGATCAGAAAATCGCCTATGCGCTGCCTACCCTGAGGACTTAGATGGATTGCCTCTGCCTCTATCTATACCAGTAATTACACCGGCTATCTTACCCCCAAACCGGAACACAGCAGTGCAAACACTGCTGCTATTTAGCGGCAGGTTAAGGGCTTGTCCATTAACCACGTCAATCCCCCCCCCCCCCCCTCTAGCCAATATGACGTGTATTTTTTTGCAAACTTAAGTACTCCTTTTAATAGCACTTGAATTTACGTACTATTTTGCCAACTACGAGGTAAATGTTCGCGAAGTTTTAAAACCACTAGGTACCTATTTGAAAGGTGTTTTATAAAAAAGTTAAGTTTATTACTGGCTATAATGCTGTTCAGCAGATTCGACAATATAAAAAAAAACACGTGATTTCCCCTATGGTCATAATTGGTGACTATGATGACGCTGCCCATCATCAATCTTTTATCAAATAGTGGTCAGTGACACTTCAATCCCTTAGTCGATTCTTACGACACTCGCAGGAAGAGTTGGGGTGGTGACAAATTTATTCTTACTGCCGTCACTACACGGCCAACTTGTAGATATATGCAAAGTTTATCCGTCCCGACTCTGTCAACAGAATTTGGTAAACGCAAACATGTCAAAACAAACTTGTATAGCACTAAACTCGCAAACATGGCGGCTGAGGTCAATGAACTCGTCGAAATGTAGGTATATTGAAAATGTATTAGCAAACCGACTTGTCTACAGCCTCTGCCCAATGTGATTTATAAAGAACATAATTGATTTAATTTTAAACTTTCGTGAGATAATTATAATAGTACATTACATCAGAGGCCGGGAAAATGAGGATTTCCGGCCAAGTTGGTATATTTATTGGATGGTAAGTTGGTTTTGCGGATAGGTAACGAGGCCAGGAATCCGTTTTCACGCCGAGGCATGTATAGTGCTTTTCTCAAAATACATAGAAATACAAAAAAATTACAATGTTGTCGAAATTTAAAAAAAGGTTACTTTGCAGGCCTAGGCCTAAAACTACTACGCGGTATAAAATTGTAAAAATATATATTATGCATTTTAATAAACTCTTCACGCGATTTTTGGTTTGATTATCTTATAGTTTTAGATTTGAATGTTTTTTTAACGTATTGCGAAATAGAATTATTTAGTAACTAAATATTTTGATTTGTGCTTTTTATTTCTTCCCCAGTAGCCACACTACTTAATATTATATAAATTATAAATATTGGATGTCATATACCAAAGAAAAAACGACCAAAATCACCAACGGGGATCGAACCCACGTTCTCAGCTTTCGCGGCTGATCCCTGCACCCCTCGGCCACTCGGTCTTGTTTTTTTTTATAATAAACTAGCGACCCGCCCCGGCTGCGCACGGGTACTATACCTACATAAAAACCTTCCTCTTGAATTACTCTACCTATTAAAAAAAATCTCATCAGAATCCGTTGCGTCTTGCGTAGTTTTAAAGATAGCGTACAAAGGGACATAGGGACAGAAAAAGTGACTTTATTTTATAATATGTAGTGATTGATAATGGTACGGAACCCTTCGCGCGCGAGTCCGTATCGCAATTGGCCGGTTATATTCCATATTATATCCAACGCAGCTAAGGAGTGCTGTTATCTGTCTGATAAATTATACCTTGTCTTGAGCAAATACTGGATCTATTTAGTTATTTACCTACAACGTATCAGCGCGTTACTTCGTCTACAAAACAACTTGCGCAAGTTAAGGCTGAGGCACACCAGATACGTGTGCACGGGTGCGCGTTGTACAATCAAGTGCAAAAATAAGTATCGAAAGAATCCGCTCATAAATATGTTACGACGTTCTTATTACATTTAGAATACATTTGTCACCACCCCAACTCCTCCTGCGGGTGTCGTAAGAGTCGACTAAGGGATTGAAGTGTCACTGACCATTTTACAAGATTGATGATGGGCAGCAGCGTCATCATAGTGGACACATTACTGCGATCGCCAATCCGCTTGCCCAGCGTGGCGATTATGGGCATTTACCTCCTAATGCGTCTATACGCGTAGTTAATAGGAGAGGCCTACGTCCAGCAGTGGACTAACGTAGGCTGATGATGATGATGATGATGTTCTTATTGCACAGAATTAGAGTGCACTGGGACATATTTTTGGACATTTTTGTGTACACCTTATTTTGTCTTTGACTGTAGCGTATGCAAATGTCATAGTAGATCGCATACCGCTTGCGTGGCGAGCACGTGAGCGGGACGTGCGAGCGGTATGCCATCTACTAAGACGCTTACATACGCTACAACACGTTCCTACACGTACACAACCTTGAAACGATAAATAACATATCAATGGAGATTTTTACACGAATTGTATCGTGGATACTGTGCGACAATATAATCTAAATAGCCGAAACGGCCACTGCTGAACATAGGCCTCCCCCAAAAATTGCCACAATGACCAGTGGTCATTGACCAGTCCTGTGACACCTGTGCCACCTGCATCCAGCGGACTCCTGCGACCTTCACCAGGTCATCAGTCCACTTAGGGAGGCCTGCCCACGCTGCGCCTTCCAGTACGTGGCCGCTACTCGAGAACCTTTCCGCTCCAACGGCCATCGGTTCTACGTGCAATGTGCCCCGCCCACTGCCACTTCAGTTTATCGATTCGGAGAGCTATTTCGATTACTTTGGTTCTGCTGCGGATGGTCTCATTTCTCGATCTCGCAGAAACTCCTAGCATAGCCCTATCCATTGTCCTTTGAATGACTTTGAGTCTTTTTGTGAGACCCATTACCAGGCGCGATCCAGGACTTCGTTCAGAGAGGGTACTGCCCTATGATATGATAGTATTTTATACTTAAAACAGCACCTAAGTCCAGTGCAAAGTCAAAAGTGTAAATTGCCTAAATTGGTGTCTAAGGCTGTCTGAATCTGGTCACTCCGTCGGATTGGACTACGACCTGGTCTTTTGCTGTCAACCTTACCGGTAACCATGAGTTGCTCGAGATTGTGCCCTTCTTTCTGATGTGACCAAAGAAGTCAAGTACCCTACGCAGGCAGATGGAAGAGAGACGGGTTTTTAAGTTTAGTTTGTGCAAGATAGACGCATTTGTATACAGTGTGTGGCCTACAACCGGGGTGAAAATTTAAATGGTGCATTAATAAGCTAAGCAACAATCATTTCAACATATAAGTATAGTGATTAAAAAAGATTATTTGTTTGTTTTTTGCATTTTTTTTCTTGGAAGTTTTGTTATTATTGGTTCTTGACTTAAAAGTTATTAATGACTTATCATTTTTGAAACATTGAAAAATGTACAAAAACTAAAAAAGAACGTACCAAATTAGTGTAAAAATAAAACCAAAATAACTATTATGACTCAGTACCTGGTATACTATCTTGATGTCTTGCGACTGACAAGCTACGATATCGTGATATTCGTGATGCCGAGATCCAGTACTTCGGATCCATAATTTTGAATAACAATATCTCCAAACTTATCAATTTTTAAACATCGGGACCTTTACAGGATTATTGCGAATAGCCTAAGGAGTCAACCATTTCATTTTTCTCCATTGTTCAAGGCCACACACTGTATTTCAGCCTTTAATTTCATTTTAGACCCACGGATCCTTACCGTATTTAACGGGGTTTCAGTATAGTCTCGGAAATGGCAATGCTTCGATCTAAAACTAGGCTAAATACCATATCTGTAATTAGTGCATGCGCCGTTACTCGATGCACGCGCACGAAATTGCACCTTGTGGCTTCGTAATACGGGTGCGTGAGTGCAGTGTGTATGAAATTAAGGGCAATGGAAGTAAAATTGTTTTAATATTACAGTTAGTATGTGCAATAGGCATGATGACTAGAAGTCAAATCAGCATCTTTTTTCGAACTGTCAAAACGATCACCATAATGGAATTTTATATGAAATACTCAAAAGTGACGTCACGTTTGAGTACTGCCAAATGACCTACTCTTTTAAGTTCTTTTCAATTTATTCAATAGAAGTTCTGTACAAAAATTACTGCAATCTACATCTTTGTAATAATTTCTTCGTGTATTATGTCGTGTATGATGTTAAATTAGTACATTACGACACAAGTGCGCAAAGCACGAAATTCGAAACGAGTGGCGATGTTTTAAGACACGACCGATAGGGAGTGTTTTAAATCGACACGAGTTACGAATTTCGTTTTTGCACGTGTCTCATACGACGTTTTTTAGTACAGATGGCCCTCCGAAGTTTTGAACCTGACGTAAAATGACACACTTCTCGCACTAGAGCCTAAAAAATACACCATCTGTACTAAAAAACCTATTTTAACTACAGTCATCATCCCTACTGCACCTTGTGGCTTCGTAATACGTGTGCGTGAGTGCAGTGCATTTGCAATTAAGGGCAATGGATGCAGGTAATATTATGTTTTAATATTACAGTTAGTATGTGCAATTGTGTGAACGAATATTTTTTTATAGTTTTTTAACGCGGTTTTATTAGCTTTACTTTTAATTAGAGCTAACAGTTCCGTTTCTGATGCCCTAAAGTATAGTGGCGTTGTTTTATACAGCGTGTGTATTTGATACGGGGGAATATTTTAGTGGCGATTACTATCAGACCAAGTAAACATGTTTACATAAAGTTCTTTAGGAAATTAAGGTTTTTTTTTCATACATAATAATTAGGCTTAGGACTTTTCATAGCATATCGTGGTTCTAAAATCCTTGGAGCCGCTATGTGTAAAATTTGCGAAGTCAAAGTATATTGTAATATTAAATATAATGATTTATACCTACTGTCACATCGTTACTGAATTAATTTTATTCGAACGTAATTAATTTTAAAAAACGAACTTGATTTCATAAAAAGTGCATACGAAATTAGTTACCTATATCAGAAACCATAAAAAAATTAGACTTTTAGTGTTCAAAACAAACTAGAAAAAGTCTTAAATCGGAAATAGTGATGAAAATGGCGAAAGTATCATGTTGTTATTCTCGAAAGGTTCGAATCTTTCGTATAAATTACATGTAACTTCCGAACAAGAAACAAAACTGACGTTACCTTTGAAGTAAATAGACTTCACTTCACGTTGACATCACATAGAGCATAGATTAATGATTCCAATTTATAAGTATTTTATCATAATTAATAATTTAAACTGTTTCAAACTGTTTCTTGTCAACTGATATTGAGATTTAGTCTGAGCAAAATGAAAAGTCACGTGTTTGTACGAGAGCCAATACATTCGGAGTATCATAACTCAATAAAATAATGCGAAAAAAAAAGTTTTTTACTCGTAAAACACTGAAAGATGCGAAAGGTTAAATCATAGCTCTGTAACGAAAGATGATACTGTATTTTTGTTCTTTCGTGTTATTTTCATACCTAATCAGAACCCTGATTTCTATGACATAACGTAGGTACCATAATAAAGAAATACCACGATACCTCAAGAACACGACATTAACGACGTTTATTTTTGACACACAAAAGAACTTAAAGATAAGACTAAGATTAAGGACCGGACTATTTTTTGGTGAGTTGAAAGGATGTCACAAAAAAAATCATAAATTTCTTCTCACTAACTTTTACCTGCAGATGTGTAATGTACGTGATAAAAAAAATCAAGCTTTCAATATAAATTTACTTAATGCCACTCAAGGAATAGCTTAGGAGTAAACGTAAAGTCAAACTTGCACTATTTTTTTTCCTAGACACCCAATCGAAAAACCTTCTTGGCTTATGATCGGACTAGTATCTCATTTCAACTCTAAAGTAAGGAGTAAAAGGTGCATAGCTTCCTGTTAAAGATGAAATCTCCAAAAATTCTCGAAAAACTAACTTTTTTTTTAAACGTTCGTAGCTCAGGACTGATGCGGCTGAGCGAGAGCGAGAGGGGCGGGGTGAAATGGTGTCATGCATAATATAGCAAGTGAGGAAAAAATACTACTATTTCAGTAGTTATTTCGGTCATCCGATCTTAGCCGGGTGTACCTTAAGTCGTATAAGTCGACCAACGTCAGTTTTGTTTTTTGTTTGGAAGTTACATGTAATTTATACGAAAGATTCGAAACTTTCGAGAAAAACAACATGATACTTTCGCCATTTATCATCTAAGACCGATCTAAGACTTTTTCTAGTTTGTCTTGAACCTAATTGTCTAGTTTTTTTATGGTTTCTGATATAACTAATTTCGTATGCACTTTTTATGAAATCAAGTTCGATTTTTAAAAATAATTACGTTCGATCAAAATTAATTCATAACGATGTGACAGTAGATATAAATCATTATATTTAATATTACAGTATACTTTGACTTCGAAAATTTTACACATAGCGGCTCCATGGATTTTAGAACCACGATATGCTATGAAAAGTCCTAAGCCTAATAATAATTGAGCACGCAATGTATTGCATCCACTGGTAGCCACATTAATTAAAGTAGACATAAGTATCTAAACGTCATACGACTCTCATGCCAGTTGGACGGCATACATTGCTGCTGGGTTGCACTTTAGAAAAATTATTACACCTAATTAACACTGTAATAATGTTTACGACATATAATTATTAGTAATTTCAACGGTTTCAATTATATATCGTATATTTGTATGACATAATGAATAATGTCTCATATTTTGACGTATAAACTGGCTTTATGAATAAATAACTTATGACTTAACAAAAAAAAATTACCGAAATGATTATCTTAAACGACTCGTAGGATCAGATATAATAGCTGGATTAATTATTCGCCCGTATCAAATACCCACTATATTTAGGTATATGAGTACCTATTTATTAGAGAAATTCTCAAAAATGTTGTGCATTTGGAACACGTCTTCGATGTTGATAGACAAATCACGTGTAATTTTTTGGTACTCTTTGCTGAACAGCATTTCTTTTCGCGGGAAGAGTTGGGGTGTTTCTGCCGCCACCACACTGCAACGGTTTCTAGGTTTGTCTATTTTTTCTGATTTCTACTGGAGAATAGTATACGCTGCACCACAGAATTAGATTTGGATAGAAGAAACAAGTTCATTCATTTGTATGGCGGCCGAGCGTGTCAGATTTTGTACTGAAGTCGTTACTTGCCTATGATTTTAAATGTCTCAGGCCCGCCTTGAGTATTCATATTTGGGCTCATGCATAAATCATGTGATGTTTTTTTGGCTACTTTTTGACCCCCCCCCCTCCCCCATGGTGATGTTTGGTGAGTTTCTTGGCTAGCCCCCCCCCCCCCCCTAGCAGTCTCACGTGTATTTCACGTTCGCTAGCCGAAATTGACAATATTTCTTAGTTTGTTCATCGTAAAAAAATACACGTGAGGTCTCCTTGTACCCCCCCCTCCCCTACCGTGATCTTTCGTGATGTTTTCTTGGACCCCCTCCCCCCCTATAGGACCTCGCGTGATTTATGCACAAGCCCTTTTGTTGTGTTGTTGCAATTAATATTACTTAAGGAGGCCTTATTAATGTTTTTTCACCACACTGCTCGTAAACACGCTGTTTGTCCTTCAATTTCAGAGCGCAAAACTGTGTTTTAATCTCTAGAGGTTAAAGTATTTTTTTTTAATCTTCTGGATAGACTAAAGCAATAATTTATACGGCCTGAGAGTGCAATAAGCTTTTTGACGTTTGAACTAGACAGTACGTTCGAAAACTCAATAGATTCAAACAGATTCACACACATGAATCTTTCATAATATTATATTCAATATGCTAAAATCAAAATTTAATACCACATTTTGTTGTAAAAGGCTTCTAATTAATAGTTCTAAAAATACGACAAATAAAAACAATAGGAAAATTAAAGTGTTTTCACTATGCAAATTTCAGAACGCATCCGAATATTTTTTTCTTTTAAAATTACAAGCCAAGCCAAGATAAATATTCGAGGTTATTGTTTTATTATTTGTTGATTCGTTTATTTTTTGGAAGTTGAGGACTTGCAAACAAATACCTTCTAATTTGTTATGTTTGAGTTATTTTTCTCATGTTTCCTCGCTCTAGTGTGGTGAAAAATGTTGTATTTCACTCGGCAGCAAAGCTTGTTCAACTCTCGTGCCTTAAAACCCTCGCATCGCTCAAGATTCCATTTTATGAACCACTCGCTGCGCTCGTGGTTCAAATTCTGGAATCTTTCGCTTGCTCGGGTTTCAATATTTGCACGAGAGTTAAACAATCACTTTGCTCCTTAGTAAAACAAATAACTATTGTTCACTTCAACTTACAAAATTTGACGCCCGAAGGCTGCTAGCTGCGATTAAAGACGGACAACTCAGTGGATTTCACTGAGTTCATTTGACACGCTAAGTAGATACGTTTGCTTGATCTATGGTATATATGACATTTGTGCGCTGCACCAAAGTTACTATAATATTTACTATGTCTGCTTATAATGAACTAAGTAGACAGTACGCTACCGGCGTGCCATACTGATGACGTAATTTAATATCGTGAGAAATACTAGCGAAGACTCTTGAGTAATTGGTCAAAGGAGGAAGAAATACTCGTGTACGATTAAAAAATAATATTAATTACTTGCTCGTTTCCCGTTTATACAATTTGCATATTACAAAATTTATAGTGTTTTTTTTTCGATTAAGTGAGAAGTAAAGTTACGAATGTGAGTAGAATAAAAAAAAAATGCGTCTGTATACATAGATACACTGACTGTAGTATGATAAAAAAACAGTAGAAATCCTGGCAACACTATATTGTCATTTTATAATTTAGTCTTTACCGATTCGCTGCTCATTATACCTTTCAGTCTAATACAAGCCTAATCAGAATAATAACAAAAAACGCGCACATAATCAACAATTCCAAATTGAAAACAAAGAAATGCAAATGTGAACTTTTTTGGCAGTCTTTAACGCTCGCCCGTGCCCCGAGCACAAAAAACCGGCGACCGTTGCGGTTCGAATTTGGAACGCTGTATGATTCCACGTTTAAATTTAAACCCATACAAGGCTTGTGGCGGCGTGACCTTGGCGCGAGGCGTGTGGCCCCACTTGCGGCGGGGATTAAATTAAAACGTGTATGATTTCATTACTACATTATTTATTTATTTTAAACTTTATTGCTCAGTAAAAAAATACAGATACAACAGGCGGACTTAATGCCATAAGGTATTCTCTACTAGTCAACCTACAGGCCAAACAGAAAAATATTAATGGTGCGTGATGTGAAGAGTTCATACTTAAATGCGCTAACAAAATATGAGTACTTGCTAATAATAATATAGTTTCTATACATATGCAATATATCGATGATAAAGCTATAAACACTTAAGACAATAGATAAATTAATCATTCTCTATGTCTGTAAACAACTCTTTCTTGGTAAATTTTGTGACATTTGTTGTGTCAATAGTACTTTCGGATCCCTTTCTGATATCACCATCATCATCATCATCATCATCATCATCATCATCATCATCATCAGCCTATGATAGTCCACAGCTGGACGTAGGCCTCTCCTATTAAATATGCGTATAGACTCATTAGGAGGTAAATGCCCAAAATCGCCACGTTGGGCAAGCGGATTGGCGATCGCAGTAATGTGTCCACTATTATGACGCTGCTGCCCATCAACAATCTTTTTAACCGACTTCAAAAAAAGGAGGAGGTTCTCAAGTCGACGTTTTTTTTTTTTTTTTTTTTGTATGTATGTTACCTGATATCTCCGAGAATAGTGAACCGATTCTAAAATTTCTTTTTGTGATCGATCGTGTATTACCCCGAGATGGTCCCATTGGCACCAAGTTGGGGTCTGATGATGGGATCCTGGAGAAATCGAGGGATCTCTTCAAATGTTATAGGTACATGTATGGCGCTTTTGGTAATTTTCATTCATTTACAAGAATTTGCATTCAGAAAGTAGGATTAGAGGAAACCAATGATGGAAACAAATCGGGAATCTTGGAGAAACCGGATGAAGTCGGTTTTTTAAATTTTTAATTTGGTGATTATATTAAATAATGCCATGCCGCCGCCGTGCGTGTGCCGTGTGGTGACGGCAGTAAGAATACATTTGTCACCACCCCAACTCCTCCTGCGGGTGTCGTAAGAGTCGACTAAGGGATTGAAGTGTCACTTACCGGTTTGATAATAATATTAAAACTTTAAAACCGGTCCGCTGGCAGTGGCACCCCGCCGCGTGCGAGAGGTCGCTCTGCGGTTACTCGACAACAACAGACCATTCATGCCACGAGCGTGCTCGGTTATACCTTCTATAGAATAACATCTAAGATTTACTAATTAGGGTTCCGTAGCCAAGGCAGAGTGATGGCAGGTGGACTAAAGTTCTCACGGATTGGTGGCCTATTTCGGATGAAAGAGCTCCTGGGCGTCCGTTGGCTCGTTGGGTCGACGACATTCGTAAGATTGCGGGACACTTCTGGGTTAGACTGGCTCAGGACCGAGATGAGTGGCGTACTAGAAGAGAGGCCTATGCTCAGCAGTGGGCGATAAATGGCTGAAATGATGATGATGATGATGAGCCAAAATGGCAAAAACTGAACCCTTATAGTTTCGCCATGTCCGTCTGTCCGCAGCATAGCTCAGTGGCCGTTAATACTAGAAATCTGCAATTTGGTACAGGTATACAAATACAAAATGGTCCATTAATCACGTCATACTATACTACACGTTATACTATTTTGACCTATTTTAGACCCCCCACCATGGTGATACTTGGTGATATTTTCAGAAGACCCCCCCCCTTCCTACGTGTAATTTACATCTCTGGTGCTGCGTAGACTAAGGCTGCGTTTCCACCAGAGATGTGAGAGGATGTGTTTCCATACAAATGACACCTCGCTCGAGTTATTAATAGGTGTCATTATGTAGTCCTTATTTGCCGTGTGGTGACGGCAGTAAGAATACATTTGTCACCACCCCTGAGATAGACTGATGATGATGTAGTCCTTTTAATACCACTATGAAGCACAAGTGATGGGGAAAAAACTGTTTTGCCAACAACGAGGTATATGTTCGCGAAGTTTTAAAACTTAGTTCAGGGTTTGACGTCTGGTTTTACTTCAAAAGTGTTTCGTGTCGTAAGTCGACTAAGGGATTGAAGTGTCACTGACCATTACTTGATACAAGATTGATGATGGGCAGCGTCATCATAGTGGAACATTACTGCGAACGCCAATCCGCTTGCCCAATGTGACGATTACGGGCATTTACCTCCTAATGCGTGTATACGCTTAGTTAATAGGAGAGGCCTACGTCCAGCAGTGGACTAAGATAGGCTGATGTGCTAAGAACTTGCATTATTTCATAATCACGGACTTTAAGAAAACAATTTTTATTTTATTACAAACTTATAAGTTATAACCTTAAACCTTCATGAAATAAGTAAAACTATGAAAACGGATAAACTAATTTTAACTTCATTCCGACGTTTCGAACACTTTACAGGGTTCGTGGTCTGAGTTTATCCGTTTTCATAGTTTTATTTCATGTGTAATCCTCGCGGTAACCGAAGAAAAAATCTTAGACCTTCAGTTCACATACATTTTTAGTTAAAATTATTAATAATTATTTGTATTAACTTTAAAATATATCTACCAACGTGTTTCACGATATTTGATTACCTTTTCTTTTTAATTTCAACTAAAAATGATTATAATTACAACATATGGCTTTTTTTATAATTCTTTGTTTATTTGTAGATATGGAAAGTTATATGTTATATTAAATAAATGAAATAACCAATTGAAAAAAAAATTAAGACATTTCATTGCACGTTTCTTTTTTTTGCGCAGACAAATTCATAGAATCACATAGAATTCATAAAAGCAAATAAAAAAATGCCAAAGCTTCCTGGATGACAAATCTGTTCGGTTCTACCTAACTACTATTATGATATGATTCACCACATTTATATGTACGTTTGCAACTTATAATCACTAAATTATCGTTGTGACACAATTGACCTTAAAATAGATATCTAATTGGTATTTAGGCTGTCAAAAGTAATTTAAGATTACATGACTCTTTAGCAAGTATTGTTTTAGATACAAAAACTATTGCGAAATATAATTAGTACTAGTTTAATTACGATTTGCTGTCGAAAGAATTTGCGCTATTTAATTTGTGTAATTACTGTATTATAATGTTTTAAGTTCTTTTAATTGTATTACTCGGAACCGTTTACGGTCTCTTTAATTAATTCATCATCATCTCAGCCGTAAGACGTCCACTGCTGAACATAGGCCTCCCCTCTGGACCTCCACATGTATCGGTTAGATGCGACTTGCAACCAGCGTGTCCCGGCGACCTTCTTAATAAATTGAATATTCCTGAATTAATCAATACAATTTTTAAAAATATTGACTTTAGTAAACACTTTCTTTTGTTTTGCGAGCTTTGTTTTTTTTTGTAAATACCTATTCAACAATTCACTATACACTACACTTTCAGCAAAATATTTCTTAAACATGCAATGAAATATTGTCTTTACGTTCCTTAAAATAGTGAGATGGAAATGGAATGTCATAACACTTTTCAGGTCTAGGCCTGCAAAGTTTTTTAGTTTCGTCAACATTGTCATTATTATTTTTTGTATTTCTTTGTGTTTGCGAAAAGTACTATACATGCCTCGGCGTGAAAACGGATTCCCGGCCTCGTATGTATTGTACTATTACTTTACGTTGGAAGGGGAAATTAATGCTGATTTCCCCACGTAATTTTATATTTTTAACGTACATATATTATTTCCTTAAGTCTCTAATGTGTGTACAGAAAATCTAAAATATATTCAAGTATATTATTCTTAATACCCCAAGTGTGACAACCCCATGATTTTTGAATTTCCCGCCAAAACTTTAAGCAAAATTTCAGTGGTCTCTATTATTATAAAGCGTTCCACCTTCAAATGTAAGACCATTGACAAAATACGCGAAAATAAGCATCGTCGAAGCATGTATCATCGTTCACATTCCGATAAGCGGTGACGTCATATCTTATCTGTGTTACTTGGAAGATAATAAAGATGGCTATTGCTAATGCATTACCTGCATTTCTTACCTAATCTATGCTTCGAATTCCTTTAGTTTTAAAAAAACTTATGCAGCGCAGTTTTTTTTTAAATTAAAGGAATTCTAAAACTAAATGAGGGTTTTTGATACTTTTTCTCAAACTTGCTACGGAATGTTGATGTTACTTACTTTAAATTAAACCCGGAAATACTATGTATCCGGTGTCATGTGCTAAGATGATATTATTATGTAAAGAGATTTCATGTATTTTTATTTCACACCTAGCACTGCAAACAAACTGTATTTTGTTTTGAAACAACAAATTGGGATACCTCAAACAGATAAAAAAAAAAGTTAGGCGCGAATGTTTTTTTGTTATGTTTTAACTACGATACTGTACATACTATTGGTTTATTTACAAATTAAATAGTATGGTTCGATGAAATCAGTTCGTTTTATTTCAGGGCAAGTTTGAGAAAAGCACTATACAAATCTCGGCGAGAAACAGGGTTACAGGCCGCGTATCCCTATCTGGCCTCAGTTCCTTCGGTCAGATACTTTTTGGCCTGTAACTGTAACCCTTCGTTTCCCGTCCTCTATAGTAATGTACTATTAATCAAATTTGGAGTCATATCCATATTCTTGCAAACAAACAATGACGCACATTTTGTCCGATCTCTGATTATGACTCAATTTTGCTGCCATTTGCTGTATTATAACCTAGCTTTTATTTGTTCATTTATAAATCTGCCTTAGTAAAAAAGTATCACTTTCAACTTTCAATTCGTGTAACCATTGTCAGAGTTGTCGTAGAAAATAAAATATACCTTTGCGATTCCCACGAATGAGAAAAATCAGGTTTTTGTTGCGACGGGTATCAGATGCGAACAAATTTTCTCACTAAGACAAATCTCTTTATACATAAAAAAACTATCCCTCAGTTACATGTCACATCAATCACATCATACATCATCAGCCTGTGATAGTCCACTGCTGGACGTAGGCCTCTCCTATTAAATATGCGTATAGACGCATTATAAATGCCCATAATCGCCACGCTGGGCAAGCGGATTGGCGATCGCAGTAATGTGCCCACTACAATGACGCTGCTGCCCATCATCAATCTTTTGTAAAATAATGGGCGGTGACACTTCAATCCCTTAGTCGACTTTTACGACACCCGCAGGAGGAGTTGGGGTGGTGACAAATGTATTCTTACTGCTGTCACCACACGGCCAACCACCAGTTGTATGGAGAGTCCCAACCCCAATTTTTTTTTTAAATATAGTATCATAATTGTGTGGCGGTTCTTACAAAACATATCTTTACCAAATTTCATTACTGTAGCATTTTAGGAACGGCCACAAGCCACGACATTGGTCTAAGGCGACCGGCTTAGACCAATGTCGCGATAGCCATAAGAAATCCACAAATATTAATAAGAATTATAAAATATTATTATTTTAATTTCTATTTATAATTTCCTAAAAGTTGGTATCCAAAGGTTATCTAAAAGAGATCGCTCAGCGCCTGTTATTTTCTTCTATTTGTAATCATAATTATTTTACATTGTATTCTGCATTTATCGATATACATATGTACAATCGGTAGTCGATAAACGAGAAACGAGAAGTCCCTATGACAGGTCAAAATGCTACCAGAATTCCGATGTCTGATTACAAGTTACAAAGCTTAAGAATTAGCGTGGAATCGATATTTAAAAGTTATAACAAAGCTTTGTCTCGAGAAACACTTCCTTTAGCATGACTAACGACTAACGGCCATTTTTTTGACAGAACACATGCGGACCACATCGGCCGTTTTTTTTAATAATGGGATATAGACGACCTTGGGAACTCGTTTTCGAATTTCGACACGATCCGTTTGGTTTTTTTTATAAACTTAGAGTAACCTTGGAAATAACTCCTTTTTGGGGTTATTTTAGTGTCTGAAGCGCAGAGTAAAGACGCCGCTCTCGAGGCAATAACAGATATCTAGCAAATTAAAAAAACGTATTTTTCTGTTTTTTACTCTATTGGAGACTTTAATTGAAGTAAATGAGATAGTCGAGTTTTCACTGATGGCAGGCCACGTGATATTTATGATGATATTATAGTCTAGCCCACCATCCTGTCAGTACAAAAAGGCGACAAATTAAAAAAAAATCGCGAAGAGTTGGCTGGCCCATAGACAATTTGAATTTCCCGCCTTTTTCTACTGTCAATCTAGTTGGCCAGAGCAGAGCATATTTACAATTATGTTTATCGGCTTGTTGGTTAGCATAAAAGTTTGCATGCCTAGCACTTTCTTTTATTTTTTTCTAGATATCATGGTACCACTTGCCAAAGGTTTTTCAGCAGGAACCCTTAAATAGAGATATCTAAGAACCACTTAAAAAAACTTACCCCGTGCTGTGTGAATAAATTCCATTTAAGTACCAAATTGATGTTTTGTCGCTTTTTAGTATTTTATATCATGTTAAATCGACAGAGGGGTGGATGCTTTAGTTAGGACCAATATATAGATGTCGGTTAACGTTTACGCACATTATTTTTTTAATTTTAATTATGAACACGCCGTGTGTTCGATATATAAATTCCTAACAAATCCTAAGTTGGCAAAAGTGTAAAGAGAGATCGGCCGCGATGCAGGGAAAGCCGCCACAGACGCTGATCGCTTTATATTCACTCACTGCACTGGTCGTAGCCGACTTAGAATACAAATACTTTTTAAACTACCATTTTGCCACACTAAAATGAGTAGAAATTATCAAGTGGCAATACTATCACGTCCCTATTTAGCCGATTTCTAATAATGAACTTTTTCACACCACCTATTCGAATACGGGTCTTTTCTTCCCTGCTAGGAGGGCTCAAAGTGGCACTTTTCTGTTCAAGGACTTTCTATTGCCAGCATAAAAAACTTACAATGTAATATGAAAATAAACAGTACGTTCATAATTGATAAAAAATTCTTCAGAATCGATTATTTGCATAAAAATATTAAATATGTGATATATCTTTTATTTTTCTCATAGGTGGTGTGAAAAGCAGTATGTGTCACACGTTAGCAAAATTTACTTGCTAGGTTACTATTTCAAAGCCATAAATCAATCACATAGCGGATTTTATAGGCGCAGCGACGAAATATACTGACCAAAATTTGATGAGAGTAGAAAAAGAAGGCAAATTTAAAAAATATAGGCGAGTAAAGTTACTTGGTCATAGATAATTTGAAATTGCCGCCATTTTTTAATGACAGGGTTGGTTGGAACGTGTATAGTAAGAAATTTAAAAAATCATTTCGTATCTTTATGTCGACGGCAACTTTGCAAAAAACCATTTGGATGCTAACGACCTTTTGACGATGTCTAGAATTTTCGCAATAGTATTGTGCTCATTATTACAAACGTGTTTTTGTGGAATGATATTAAACGTGCGTAGAATTTTGTCTGGCGTATGTCATTTTATGCTTAGTATGTTACTCGTTTTGTATACAAAGTGGCCAAAATATAAGGGCATTGTGCTGGTGGTACGACCTCGTGCAGGGTCCGCCCGGATAGCGACCGTCTTAGCCGTTAACCTGCCGCTAAATAGTTAGTGTGTTCCGGTTTGGGGGTAAGATAGCCGGTGTAATTACTGGCATAGAGGCAATCCATCTAAGTCCTCAGGGTAGGCAGTGCATAGGCGATTTTTGGTCACTATGTCCATGGGCCTCAGTTCCTGCTTTCCATCAGGTGGGCTGAGAGCTGTTGCCTGAGACTAGGGTTTTGAAAATTTCGAAGGTCGATAAGTTATAAAATAGGCCCCTGGGGCCCGTTTCTCGAACGCTAACTTGTAATACAAGCGGAAGTCTCTTTTTTACACTATTATTTAGAGACTTCCGCTTGTATTACAAGTTACAAGCTTTCGAGAAATAGGCCCCTGCCCGCTTGGATATTACTGGCGATTGCTATAGTCATGTTATGTTCACGTGCTAATTAGGGTTGACAACCGTACTATATTATATAGTATTGTACCATATTTCGACTCTCTGTTATATACTGTTGAATGAAAATACAGTACGCAAAAATACTATATTTTTGGGAGGTCTGGGTTACATTAATTGTATCGTGAATGCTGCTGATGGAGATTCAAGGTTAAAAATTTCTAGAATGCTCCTCTTACGGCTCTTACTGTTACCTAGTCAAAAGTAGTCTTAAGTTATAGAAAAATAGACTTGTCAAAAAGTACTATATTTTACCGCGTACTTTTTGGAAAATACTATAAATCTCTAAAACATAGCAACCCTAGTGCTAATTCTAAACACAAGCAAAGATAATTTACACTTTGCACGAGTGTACGTCATGTCATTGACATAAGGATTCTTTAGGTATAGTTTGTCTAAGGTTTTACTCACTTGATGCATAAACAGAGAGAATCATACCGTCTCTTTCTTACCCTAATATTATTGACTCAAAAGAGATGCAAATAGTAATGTTCGTACTGTTTATTTATTTATCACAAATACTTGTTCCTTGGAAATGGCTGTCTATGTATTTCAGTATCTATATGCATCTATCTATTATATACTCGTTGTTACGTCAGCATTCCGAAAGATTTTAATGCTGGATTCCTGACCATATTTAGAGTTTTTAATGTTATATATAATTTTCTGGATTCGGCTTGGTTTAAGAGATAGGTAATCAACCTTTTTTCGAAATAAGTTTTTCGACGTAACTTGTCATTTAACTCCTTTTGGATTACAATGCTACCACAATGTATTCTAATATTACCACACCTTTTGCCTGACAATCAAAAAATACGAATAGACTTGACGAAATAACCTCTACCTAAAAAAACATTTGAAATAAATAATTTAAACAAATTGTTGTTATGATAAAAAGTACTGGAAATGTTAAAAAGTATTCAAATCGGCCTAAAAAAAAGATTTTTTTTTTTTTGATGGAATTGACGTTAGGTCTCATAATATTTTTTGTTTATTTTGATGTCTAGAATGCATAGTTAAAATCTTTCGCAATGCTCGCGTAACACCGTGTATATCGTCGCTTGGTACCCACATCACAAGCCTTAATTGAGCTTACCGTGGGACTAGGTCGATTTGTGTAAGACGTCCCAAGATATTTATTTATTTTATATATTTAATTACTTACAGCGTTTTACTTCGCATTATTCATTAATTATATTACATAATAAATAATTAGTGGACTCATCTAAACCTACTTATTATTATTAATCACCGTAAAAATTATAAAAATGCGTTCACGTGATAATATGTTAATATTTATGATATTGTAACATGCAAGTGAAAATCTTAGACGCGGCAAGACAAAATCCATACGAAACACGATAATACATTTTTCACATATTGTTATTACACGTACTTTTTCGCTTTTTTCATCTGGTTTTGCTGAAAAGATTCCGAGTCGAGTTTTGACTTTTTAGACTTTTGACAAGTTTTACTTTTTTTTGGCTATATTTTTTTTTACTAGCTGGCTTGTTTGGAGAGTATTTGCCAATGTCGAAGTAGTTTACTTATTTTCCGATGGATTTTTGATTTAAAATATCATGATTATCACTCATATTTTAACGTATAACGGGTCTTAATCGTGTAAGCGTTATAATAAATGTATATAGCAATATTCAGACCCGTGTCCCGGTAACACTACATTTTCCCGCCATCGCGTAGCGATTCCTCCTGACAATTTATTTTTTTTAAAGATAAAAAAAACAAGTGACGGACGATTTTTGCAAATAGCCCAGAGCTTGTGTAATATTGCTGGATAAAATTAATAAAATACTAATTGGATTATTGATTGCTTCCAACTGTTTAAGGTATGAGATAGTTTAATGTATTTTACTGAAGTAATATCATAGAAATGTATTAATAAATGGAGTTGAAAGTATCTTGGGTTCATTCAATCGCGTAAACCTACTTAATTTTATCTTACGTTGTGCCTGCGACCACGGGTGTAACGTCATGTCCGAAACGTCAGGATATTATTAAACGTAATACGCGATTTGTCGTAAAAATATGGACTTACACATTCAGAGATTTACACGTACGTTTGACGTAACCAGCCTACAAGGTACCTAAAGTAAATAAACCTAAATCATACATCTAAACTAACTAACCTAACCTAACCTATTATCCGCGTTTTCGAAAAACCCCTAAGATTTTCGAGAAGATTCGAAGTATCAAATCATCCTACGACATCTATAAGACAAATTTCCATTTGAATCAGCGAAGAATTCACGAGGTCAAAATATTTTAAATTTGTTATCACTTCACTACCACTTACACACAAAATGTTTGAAAACACTGCCACAGCACTATCACTTCGGTACGTCGTCGCGATGGTGCGCGCGCGCCGGTCGGGGGCGGACTGACGCATGTTTCCGCCATCGGCGAGATAGTGTGTGGAGATCCAGCGGCAGATGGAAAAACCGCTAAGTTATAGTACGAAAATACGAAATACGAAATTTATTTATTTTGACAATCACATTTATCAGATTAAGGGTTAATAATTTGCTTATGTCTAAACTTAGAAATATTACAATTAGATTATCAGTAGCCCTCACACTAGGTCTAGCCTGTGTCGTGAGGACTGTGGTAAATTTACAGGTGATTTAACAACAAGGTGATACAGATATAACAGGTAAAATACGACAGTGCTAATATAATATAAATAAAGCAGTATGCGAGTGCGTGTGATTGTTTGTGTATGTATGTGTGTGTTTGCGTTTGTGTGTGTGTGTGTGTATATATGTGTGAAAGAAATGAATTTTACTGCAAAGGTTTCAAAACATCCTCAGTAGCCTTATAAGACAAAGAAACTAATCATTTTTGGACAACAGACTGAAATTTTTTGAGCGACGTGTGCTGCACTTGCAAAAGTTTCATAATATAATTATAAAGATATGGATGAATGAATTGGGGAAAACGCTGGGCATATGCCGTTTTTGTCTTATTTTGTAGTAGCAGCAACGAACACCCTCTTTACACTAATCGACGTAGTCCGACGGTAAACTCAATTAAGGCTTGTGATTTGGGTACCCAGCGACGATATACATATGGTCATTTTTAATGTTAGAGACAGGCATGGAATTTTAACTTGATCGGTGTTTTTGGATTATAACATAGCTTATAATTTATAAAATTAACACCACAATCGAGTTTTTATTGAAATATAATGCTTAATTAGTGCTTAATAGGGATGATGACTGTAGTTAAAATAAATTATTTAACATTATGCACGACATAATACACGAAGAAATTATTACTAAGATGTAGATTGCAGTAATTTTTGTACAGAAATTCTATTTAATAAATTGAAAAGAACTTAAAAGAGTAGGTCATTTGGCAGTACTCAAACGTGACGTCATTTTTGAGTATTTCATATAAAATTCCATAGTGGTTCGAAAAAAGATGCTGATTTGACCAGCCCGTTTTGAACAACTACGGAAGTTACGGAACCCTACACTGAGCATGGCCCGACAATGCTCTTGGCCGGTTTTTTTTAAATATCTTCGGAACCCTAAGTAGTGGGCGCACTCGCCGCAGGCGCAAGAGCGTTCCGCGTGAAATGCGCGAAAACGGTAATGAACGACCGGAATGCGACCGCGACGGCGCGAGCAGCGTTATTGTACTATAGACGACACTATGGTCAATATAGTTCATATTAAACTGCGACCATATATAACATGGACGTCTAACGCCAGCTCAAAAATGCCCCCATAAACAATAGTTTAATTGTGCCAAGATGGGCCGGACATAGCGCTTTTCGTGACATCGCGCATATTTCGGTGCGAGATCTTTGACAAATTATAGACCGAGTAACCTGGTTCGATAATATTTTAAATGTTTGAGTCTCACGTTAGTTATAATTCTAAAATATAGTCATTCATTGGAATTTGATTTGTAAAAAAAAAATTTTACAAAGTTAATTAATTTGGTGATTATTTCATCAACAAGTAATTCTGTCGAAGAATCGTTTACAGTAAATTTAAATCGGAGATTTCGAGCATGCGTAATAAGTCAACCAGCCGATGCGATTAGTATTACACTCACGTCCAAAAATATCTATACATATTTATTTGTAATTTATGCTGTGTACACTTACTTTGGATTGCGTGCTAGTTTATAACTTTTATAAGGCAATTGATGCCTACTTGTTTAAACCTTTAATGTAGTCATAATTTTTTATTTTATTTTATGTGACGAAGGTAGACAACTGAGCTTTCAGCCCACCTGGTCGAAAGCAGGAACTGAGGCCCATGGACATAGCTATCAGAAAATCGCCTATACGCTGCCTACCCTGAGGACTTAGATGGATTGCCTCTGTGCCAGTAATTACACCGGCTATCTTACCCCCAAACCGGAACACAGTACTAACTATTTAGCGTCAGGTTAACGGGTAAGGCGGTGCTAGCCATCTGGGCGGACCCTGCACGAGGTCCTACCAGCAAAATAATAATATAATTATATATGTAGAATTATATTGACTTAAACTCAGTAAAATAAGTAAGACAGGAAGCAAATGTGGTTAACATGAAACAGATATTTACCTTAAGGACAATTATACGTATAATATTCGTAGTTATTTATAGAAATGAGCAAATAGTTGTTATCAACGCCACGTGAGACCTGGCTATGGTTTATATTGTTAGCGGCACGTCTTGCCTGTATTAATAGGTAAATAATATTAATTACAGTAGATTTTTAACTACGAACAAATAAAACATGGAAGCCGCACGCCATACTAAATTGCCTTTCAAAAACGGTCCTTAATTTTAGTTGACAAGTGCCCCTCTTCAATGCATCGCGGTTATGAATTTCAATATCAACCAATAAAAACCTTTGTCGCCATTTAATGAAAAATAGTTGTGATTGGTCCATCAGAGTTTTGATTGGCGATATTCTATAAACATTTGTCAAAGACGTTGCGTCGAAATATGCGCGGTGTTAAGAAAAGCGCTATGTCGTGCCCATCTTGGCACAAACACAACTGAACAATTATTTTGGGGGCATTTTTGAGCTGGCGTTAGACGTCCATATATGGTCGCAGATTATTAACTATTATTACAATGTTACAGACTGGATTTTTCTACAGTATGTATTTTGTAAGGCCAATTTACAATTGTAAATCAACAAATTATCATTACAAACAAAATTTCAACTATAAATATTGGACGTCATATCATCATCATTTCAGCCATAAGACGTCCACTGCTGAACATAGGCCTCCCTTCTGGACCTCTACATGTACCGGTAGATGCGACCTGCATCCAGCGTGTCCCGGAGACCTTCCTAAGGTCATATACCAAAGAAAAAACAACCAAGATCACCAACGTCCGAGGTGGGAATCGAACCCACGTGCTCAGCTTTCGCGGCTGATGCAAGCACCGCTCGGCCACTCAGTCTTAGCAACCACTCAATTTTCTCGGGTATATGCAATCCCTTACAAGGCTAGGCGCCATTGACCATTCTCTAAGGGCAAGCACTACATGCCTGCAACTCCTATTAGAATACTTTACAGTTTTCTAGAATAGGAATAGCTACAGAAAATAAAATAAAAATTTAACTCATAAAGAAAATTGATTAGGAGAGCCAACCCCAAATGAAATTCGGATAAGGCCAGATAAAGAAGAAGATTTAGTTCATAAATTTGATTTGTGTTTTCACAATAATTAAAAAAAAAATCATCAGTTTTACTAAAATTTTCCGCCTTATTTTTCCCATACAAAATATTTGAGCATTGAAATGTATCTTCACATTGAATTACAACTTAAACATCAGCATGCCTAGTCAAAACGATTACCAATAAGTATACCTAGATATTTTTCTAGCAGGAACGAGAGATTGACAAAAAGTCAAATAAGCATCTTTTTTCGAACTGTCAAAACGATCACCAATATGGAATTTTATATGAAATACTCAAAAGCGACGTCACGTTTGAGTACTGCCAAATGATCTACTCTTTTAAGTTATTTTCAATTTATTAAATAGAAGTACGGTACAAAAATTACTGCAATCCACATCTTAGTAATAATTTATTCGTGTATTCTGTCGTGCATAATGTTAAGTAATTTATTTTCATCACACTTGCTGTCTAAGCGCGCCATTGCTTGCGCGCGTAGCGAGAGTAATAGAAAAGTGAAATTCCCTAGGGAGTAATAGAAATGTCAGTACGTCATTTAATAACATTATGTCTTAAAACTATTTTTTTGGTTGGCAAGTGTGATGAAAAACATGTACTATTAACTACAGTCATCATCCCTTATTAGGCAGCTGAAACGCTCAGATATTCGACCATCTACGGAATCCTTACACAACAGTTTAAACTAGCTAAGTTGTCGGCAAGTTGCGCGCAACACGTGCGGCGCACCCTGCGCGCGCGTCTAAATATAGCGGGATTTGTGTTTCGCTGTTTCCGCCACCCTGCTGTCACATGGATGACATACACGAGCCAGCCATTTTCGAACGATTGTAACTTGTAGTAGAAGTGGAAGTCTCTTTTTAACACTATTAATTAGATAAGGACTTCCGCTTGTATTACAAGTTACAAGCTTTCGAGAAATAGGACCCTGGTCCAATTATTCTTCTTTTTCTGAGACCAGGGGCCTATTTCTCGAAAGCTTGTAACTTGTAGTACAAGCGGAAGTCCTTATCTAATTAATAGTGTTAAAAAGAGACTTCCACTTGTATTACAAGTTACAAGCATTCGAGAAACGAGCCCCAGTTCAAAAATGTCCCCAAATACATTGTTCATTTGTGCCAAGATGGGCAGGACATAGCGCTTTTCTTAACACCTCGCATATTTCGGCGCAATATCTTTGAATATACAGGGCTCGGATACCGGTTTTTACTCCATACAAAAGAACGGTTCGAATTTCGTTCTTTTTTGTTCTTCGGTATATATTCTTTGTTAATGGAGTAATTAAAAAATACGACGTTGGTAATTTCATAACATTCTGAGTACTACATAAAGAATATAAAACATTTTAAATATTGGGCTATTTCGAGGTTCTCGAAAAAAACCGGTTCCGAGCCTTGTGAATATAGTCAATCAAAACTTTGATGGACCAATCACAACTATTTTTAAATGGCGGTTTAAGTTTATAATTATATAGGTTGACATTGAAATTCATTGCCGTGATGCAGCCAAGGGGTGACATTTGTCAACTAAAATTCAGGACTGTTTTTGAAAGGCAATTTACTATGGCGTGCGGCTTCCATGTTTTATTTGTTCGTAGTGTCACATGTATGACATACACGAGTAGGGTTGCCAACCAAAGATCACAGATGTGCGGGACATTCGCGAATAAATTGCGGGACTTTTTTCTATCTTATTATTAATTTATTATTGTTAAAATCATGACAAGGGCTCATGCATAAATCATGCGAGGTTTTTTCTTCTACTTTTTGACCCCCCTCCCCCCTGGTGATATTTGATTAGTTTCTTGGCTACCCCCTCCCCCCCTAGCACTCTCACGTGTTCAAAGAATTTTTTTTCGCGAATTTTAATACACGTGAGGTCATCTTGTGAACCCCCCTCCCCTAACGTGATCTTTCGTGATTTTTTCTGGGACCCCCCTCCCCCCCTATAAACCCTCGCGTGATTTATGCACAAGCCCCAACTAGAGGACCTTTACATCTCTAGTAGTATAAATATAGATGCTATACATGGATATAGTGATCAAAAAATCGCCTATGCGCTGCCTACCCTGAGGACTTAGATAGAATGAGCGAATGCTCGTTTGGTCTAAATGCACCTCAATTAAAACAGTATATACCTACCGATTGAGTCCCAAGAGCATAGTTATACAACTTATAGACTAAACCAGAGGCCGATGTACCTTTCCTTTAGTCGTTAACATCGCTATTTCACAATGGCGCGCGATATTTGCACGCGCAGGTCATGTGTATTGTGACCGGGAAGTAATGGCTTCAGTGTACTTACGAACTTTTACACTTTTAGAGACACCCATTTATTAAAACGATTTGGATTGTTCCACAATAGTACATTGTGCATCAAGGGAACTGCTAACGAAAGTGTTAGAAGCCCGACGCCGTTAGGCGGAGGGCTTTTATGACTCGAGTTAGTATTCCGCTTACCGACCGTGATGCATACAATGTTTTTCATCACACTTGCCAACCAAAAAATAAGTTTTAAGACATAATATTATTAAATGACGTACTGACATTTCTATTACTCCCTAGGGAATTTCGCTTTTCTATTACTCCCGTTACGCGCGCAAGCAATGGCGCGCTTAGACAGCAAGTGTGATGAAAAATTTTTTTCATCACACTTGCTGTCTTGCGCGCCATTGCTTACCATGCATCGCGGGAGTAATAAATATTTGTCTCATAACTTATTTTTTTGCTCGGTAAGAGTCATACTAACTCGAGTCATTAAAAGCCCTCCGCCTACGGCGTCGGGCTTGTAACACTCTCGTTAGGGCTTGTCCATTAATCACGTCATACGATTTTGGCCTATTTTAGACCCCCCATCCCCCATGGTGATACTTGGTGATATTTTCAGGACCCCCCCCCCCTAGCCAATATGACGTGTAATTTTTTGCCAACTTAAGTAGTCCTTTTAATAGCACTTCAATTTACGTACTTTATTGCACACGTGATGGGAAAAAACTTTTTTGTCAACTACGTGGTACATGTCCGTGAAATTTTCAAATTCAGTTCATGATTTGACATCTGGTTATGTTTAAAAAGTGTTTAAAAGGATAGATTATATATTTTCTTACTAGCTAATCAGCAGAGGGTAACAAAAAATTACACGTGATTTGTCCGTTGACCCTCCCTCCCCTATGGTGATAATTGGTGTTTTTTTCTTGACCCAACCCCCTCCCCCCATACAGTATGACGTGATTAATTGACAAGCCCTTAGAAACCGTACTTACCTCCCTACCTCCTCATGCATAATGTACTAATAAAATAAATACTTATAATCAATTAATTGATTTTAAAACGTGACATCTATAGAATTATTGTCTATGGCCCCAACGAACCGTAACCGATTTAATTTTGAACTCCGAACCGCCGCACGAGCGACAATCGTGCACTGTACTCTCGTGTTTTTGAATTTAGAACCATTTTGTTTTTTGGAGTTTACGAACAAATAAAACTTGGAAGCTGCAAGCCATATTAAATTTCCTTTCAAAAACGGTACTGAATGTTAGTTAACAAGTGTCACCCCCTCTTCAATGCATCACGGTAATGAATATCATTATCAACCTGTAAAAACTTAAACCGCCATTTAAAATTAGGTGTGATTGGTCCATCAGTTTTGATTGGCTATATTCTATAAACGTTTGTCAAAGATGTTGCGCCGAAATATGCGCGGTGGTGATAAGAAAAGCGCTATGTCCTGCCCATCACAGTTGAACAATCTGCCGTAGTAAATTCATAGTAGCTCATATTAAGACCAATCATATGCCTAGGCACACGGTCGGTCGTACTAAACGGACTGCACTGTATTTTGCTTGCAATAAAATATCTCCGATAACTGTTCATCTCAATGCTACCAAAATTCCCAACTCTACATATGATTCAATGTGACTTAGGCCGTTACGTAAATAACTTAATTAACAAGAAGGGACATGAACAAAAAGTAACACGACACCATTGTTAACATTCCTAATTTAAAAAAACCGTTTCAATTCAAAAATGGAAACAAAAAGCCGTTGCGTCACCAGAGATAAACCGAAAGTCAAATAACGCTCAGAAAAAAAACTATAGTACTTTATTGTAATACAGATAAAGTACATATTACATTGATTTGTTAATTGTGAAGTGAAGGAATAAGATTGTATTGTACCATCACGCGGTGCTGATGTCATGGGCAGGAAAGGTTAAAATTGTTTGTAATATTTTATGGAGTGCTTTATATTGGCTTACGGCTTCGATACAATATTCTGTAATCTGGTAAAGTAAAAAATGCCTAAGGCACTGGTCTCATCGCGAGCTACTAAGCTATGAACTATCGGCTATAAAATTGAATATAAGATTGTTTTAAACTGATTTATTAAGGTGCATTCAGACCAAACGAGCATTCGCTGCTCTAACCCCCGCTCTACGAAATCAACCAGTCACGTTTTGTGTAACGATCGAATTTCGTAGAGTGGGGGAATAGAATAGCGAATGCTCGTTTGGTCTGAATGCACCTCAAGGCACTACTCTCACCGCGAGCTACTAAGCTATGAACTATCGACTATAAACACGAACAAAAGATTGTTTTAAACTGATTTATAAGACTCAGCTTTATTTAACACTTATCTGCTTTAGGACAATATTTACACGGTCAAGGTGACTTTCATACAGTTTACCTCATAGCCTGCATGTAATTAGATAACCTACTTCACACGTTTGTCTAGGCTTAAAATTCTTTAGTGATTTTTAGGACGAGCTACTGAAGGCTAAACTGTATAAAGCGTCCTTCAAATATGAATTTCGAGTATTATTGTATACTAGAGTGAGACTCAAACATATTTAAATATTTATCAAACGGGTTACTCACGTAATTTAAGTCGATAATTGCTCGACATGTTTCGATCCATTTAGAGGATCCTCACGTACACACCTCCTCCGATTTTCACGGATCGTACGTATGTACGTTAGCGATTGGCAACTTGGCTATGCATCATCGTGAGATCTTATTCTTAAGGTTCTCTCACACTTGCCATTTCAACTATTATGTATAAAAACGAAAAAAAATACGAAATTAACAAAAGCCGATATGCCAGGCAACTTCTATTAATGTCCCAAGTAACCTATCTAATTTAACGGAAATGTAAAAAAAGTAAAAAAACACTCTGTAAGTAGTAGTAACCCGAAAGATTTTAACCACGCATTTTTGATGTAAAAACAAACAAAAAATATTATATGACTTTTGTCATTTTTGGAGAAAAAAATTTTTTTTTTCAATTGTTATTTAATTTTTGAATGTATTTTAACATAAAAAGTAAAAGTTATTCATGAAACTAGCACTTACAATGAGTGTTAAGTTTTTTTTTTTACAAAAACCTCATTGTGAGACTATTCTCCGTAATGGCACCAACGCCGTTAAAAAGACCATTTGTACAGAGTTACAATTAGAAAATATGTTTTTTTTTAATTGGTAAGAACTCTGAAACTAGGCGATATCCAGAAAAGTCTATACGACATAGTTTCTAAATGTGGTCAGGAATACACTGTTAAAATCTTTCGGGTTATTAGAGATAACGGTGTATAGTATATCGTCGCTTGGTACTCATATCAATCATTATTATATATTGGGGGAGGCCTTTGCCCAGAAGTGGGACAGGACAGGCTCCAGATAATAAATAATAATTATAACTATTGCATAAACTACTAGTACAGATAAATTCGCAAAAGCTGGCACTAATGGAATTAATGAAATGAATGACATCCATCATTATGTGTATGCGGCCGTGCTATAACAACCTTTATCTACTGTCATTAAGACATCCACACAGATACTTTCTGTCACTTACTCGATCCATTCGTGCCAGCTTTCGTGAATTTACTTGCAGCTCAGACCAGATTCTCAATGAAAAATAACATTATAAATAGAATAGGTATCAAAATATAATAAATTATTAGTAATCTTGCTGATAAGTAATCAAACCAAATCAAATCTTATCCGTATAAAAGATTAAATAACTACTTACGCACAATATAGATACTAAAACAGGACATATCTACGTGTATACAAAATCGTTAAGGTGACTCGATTTCTATATTTTCAATACAAAAACCCTTTACTACATTTATAAATAATAAATAAATATCGTGGGACATCTTACACAAATCGACCTAGTCCCACGGTAAGCTCAATTAAAGCTTGTGATGTGGGCACCAGGCGACGATATATACAGGGTGAAACATGAGTCGCGAACAGTAATACGTTTTTCTAACTCTATAAAACTGCTGTGATCCGGTTTGGGGGTAAGATAGCCGGTGTAATTACTGGCATAGAGGCAATCCATCTAAGTCCTCAGGGTAGGCAGCGCATAGGCGATTTTTTGATCACTATGTCCATGGGCCTCAGTTACTGCTTACCATCAGGTGGGCTGAAAGCTCAGTTGTCTACCTTCGTCACATAAAAAGAGGATTTCTTAATATTTTAAGTAATACCTAAATCTGATATCGGTCTCCTCATTTCTGATTCGATCACGCAGAGAAACTCCGAACATAGCCCACTCCATAGCTCTTTGAGCGACTCTGAGTTTAGAGATAGGGTCGAAAAGTGCTCGAGTGGAGACCACGGCTAGGCAAACGTAGCGTAGGACGTCCACACACAAGATGGACAGACCTTATGAAGGTCGCCGGGACACGCTGGATGCAGGTCGCATCTAACCGGTACATGTGGAGGTCCAAAGGGGAGGCCTATGTTCAGCAGTGGACGTCTTATGGCTGAGATAATGATGATGATGATGATATCGGTCGCAGTGATAATGGACAGGTATCTCGAGTCACGCGGTAGTAAGTCCATTCCAATTTCTTTCCGGAAATTTGCAATATCCTGTCCTATGTAGACTCATGACTGTTGTTACCTCACAGTTTCTTCAGCAGTCACGGCAACAACACACTCTACATGACTAAATGATGTCATTTAATACAAGGTGCTCGCGAGCATTGTGAAATAAGCAAAATAAGAAAAAATATTATGTGACGATGTCAAATGACTCTAATAAAAATCTTTTTTTAGACTTTGAACAGTTTTTAACATTTCTAGTACCTACTTTTTATCATTGTAACAAAAATTTGTTAAAATGTTTATTTTTAGTGCAGATGGTGCCTTTTTTAGACTCTAGTGCGAGAAGTGGGTCATTTTACTACGTCAGGTTCAAAACTTCGGAGGGCCATCTGTACTAAAAAACGTCGTACGAGACACGTGCAAAAATGAAATTCGTAACTCGTGTCGATTTAAAACACTCCCTGTCGGTCGTGTTTTAAAACATCGCCACTCGTTTCGAATTTCATGTTTTTCGCACTTGTGTCGTAATGTACTAATGTGACTATGTCAAATAACTCTTAATTTTTTTTTTATTTTGGACTTTGAACAGTTTTTAACATTTCCAGTAGTTTTATCATTGTAACAAAAATTTGTTAAAATGTTTTATTTATATTATTTTTAGGTACATGTTATTTTGTCAAGTGTGATCTTAGTTTTTGATTGCCAGGCAAAAGGTGTGCTTATACTTAACAAGCCGCTAATAATTGTTTATCCCTTTCGGTCTTAACAATGTGTCCATAAGAGCAAAAGGAACAAACAATTATTAGCGGCTTGTTAAGTTAACAATAGTACATTGTGCATCAAGGGAGGTAAGTACGGAATTACTAACGAGAGTGTTAGAAGCCCGACGCCGTAGCCGGAGGGCTTTTAATGACTCGAGTTAGTATTTCGTTTACCGACCGTGATGCATACAATGTTTTTCATCACATTTACCCACAAAAAAATAAGTTTTAAGACAAAATATTTACTGACATTTCTATTACTCCCTAGGGAATTTCACTTTTCTATTACTCCCGCTAAGCATGCAAGCAATGGCGCGCTTAGACAGCAAGTGTGATGAAAACGTTTATGAATAAGGGGGTAAATCAATATCGGTATCTGATAGAAACTTTATGATCCAATGTAAGTATTCGTTACAAAATGCGCATATACTTGCTTGCACCTACGACGTTCGAAGGCCGCTCTGATGTCATTTACTTACACAATATTGGTGACCGCATCTTTCCCAGAATTGCATCAAGACACACCTTTACATCTTTACAGCGGGTTGCATTTTAAATAAGTAGTTACATACCACATACATAACACGTTTAGATTATAACTATATAATGTACAGTCGGGTTCAAAATTTTATGAATGAATTCATTCATAAATCGTCCATGCAATTCTGAACGCCACTGTACATACATTTTTTTTTAAAAATGCTGAGTTACGCAGTATTTGGGTCAAAATTCTTTTCGTTGTGTTATTTTGTCCCTAAAAAACGTGACGCGTGATTTTTGTATGAGATGTTTGTTTTCAATTTCTGATATACTTATGGATTAAAATCTGGCGTGACAAAGAAATACAAGTGCACGGGATTTTTTATATACTGAGTAGAAACAGCAACTAAAAGCATGACAGAGTGGTATGAAACAAGACAACGAAAATAATTTGTACCAATATACGGGTGCTACTGCTATACTCTGTTTGGTTAGGTATTTAAAAAAAGGTAAACAATCTTGCAGTATCTTTTTATTGAAAACTACGAGTAGAACATAAGTTTTAGCAAATATACATAATATAACAAGGAAATACAGTGATTTACATTTGTTTTGATTCATTAAGTACCTAGTTTGGATATTTAAATGCATTTTTCATAAAAAGAACATTTAGGCATTTAAAAAAAGGTAAACAAAGATTGTTTACCTTTTTTTAAATGCCTAACCAAACAAAGTATAGTTGCGCGGTATTGCACTAACGCCGACGGTATGCATTTTTTGGTAATTCCTCGCCCTCACATGCCCTTGGATGCTGTCACGTGACCTTGGATCCGTCACTGTCAGCCTCCGTGATGTCATATAGTGACTTCACTCTGTTTACCTACTCTTAATATACGCCGCGGCATGATAACACGCTAACAATGTAATTTATAGTTCGAATAACAACTAACAGAGTGTGACCACTAAAATGTAACCTACATTATGTGCCAGTGAAATACGATCGCTTTCTTCATTGCATTTATATTAGCATATTTAATTGCTCTCACCTTTTTCTCCAAAATAGACCAGATAAAAACTCCGAAACTCACTGCACTGAGATGACACGTGAAATTCGGTTTTCAGCCATTTTTGATTCTTACGAGCTTTATAAGCCGAAGCTCAGTTTCGTTCTTATGTTTGCGGTCTACAACCCAACTGTTTGCATGCCTAAGACTTCGATGCGGTGTCCAAAACATATTTCCAGTAATAAGCCTGGTATTAAGTCTGGTGTCAAAGTAATAGTACTTTGACACCAGACTTAATAAAATCTACTTGGTAACACTTCATATCGTTCACCCTGTAGAATATATGTTTTCATCACACTTGCTGTCTAAGCGCGCCATTGCTTGCGCGCGTAATAGAAAAGTGAAATTCCCTAGGGAGTAATAGAAATGTCAGTACGTCATTTAATAATGTACTGTTATTTATTTATTTCATAATAGGAACTCAATTTACACATAATAAATCCGCCGCAGGCTTCGTCAAGATGCTACAAAATGGAATCAGCAACAAGCTTCGTAATGTTATTTCTAAAACTTATTTTTTGTCTGCAAGTGTGATGAAGAACATTACATGTATGCATCACGGTCGGTAAGCGGAATACAAACTCGAGTCATTAAAAGCCCTCTGCCTACGGCGTCGGGCTTCTAACACTCTCGTTAGTAATACCGTACTCGTTAGTAAGCCCTCGGCCCTCGGCCTGTAAAATATGTATGGAATGGCCCGCAACGAGTTATTCCATTAAGAGTCGATAATGGTGACAACGTAAGGTGAATGCCTGATAATAATGTTTACAATAGCACACTGCACTTGCAATTATTACCAGAAGTATGCTACTGATTTTAACTGCAACTATATGTATAAATAAATAAATATCTTGCAACATCTTACACAAATCAACCTAGTATCACAGTAAGCTCAATTAATTAAGGATTGTGATGTGGGTACCAGGCGACAATATTTAAAATAGATAGATATAAATAGATACTTAAATGCAAGGTAGTGACCCTGCCTACGAAGCTGGAGGTTCTGGGTTTGAATCCCGGCGAGGGCATTATTTGTGTATTTATTTTCACAAATATTTGTTCCTTGGTCGTGGCTGTGTATGTATTTAAGTATATTTTTGTTCTAATTCCTATTCTGTTTGGCTGAAATTGATACAATATTTATTTTATCTATGTAAGTATATGTATGTTTATTCTGTTTAGGTATATATGTATGTTTATCTGCATGTTTATTTTTCTTATGTCATAGTTAAGTTCTGATATTTTGCTACACCTACCAACAAACGCTTATTAATTATGTTTCGCTACCTAAAGGTTGTCTGGAAGAGATTGCTCTTTAGCAATAAGACCGCCTGTTGTCTGCCTCTAGATTAGTTGTCTTCTTGTATAATGTTTCTTTTGAGGTGTACAATAAAGAGTATTATTATTATTATCTACTTATATGTATCTATCTATTATATATATAGCTCCCACAGTGGTACCCACATCAAAAGCCTTAATTGAGCTTACCGTGGGACTAGGTTGATTTGTGTCAGATGTCCCAAGACATTCATTTATTTTATTATATTTATATATACATCATTTAAGTGTTAAGGTGAATGCTGTTGAGCACAACATCTCGGAGCAGGAGAGGATTTGGAGGTCAGGGAGATCTGTAATGCAAAAATGTGTTAGTAAAAGGAAGTGACAGATGGAGTGAGCAAGTGTTTCCCGCCATATTTGTACAGAAATGTCCAAATTTATTCACTTAGGTAATCACATTAAGTAGATCTTAATATTCCTAACCTTATGAGTGATCATTTTAAATGAATATAATTAAGCTCTACGAAAAAGCATATAAAATGTGCATTAGAGCAATTGACAATGTTTCAAAATTTTTTATATACCTAAATCGAAAAACATTTTGTCATATTATATGCAAGTACATCACAAAAATATATTTTTTTTCGCAATATTTTCGTTAAAAATCTCTAAAATAGTTTAAAGGGTAACTGACGTCACATAGCTGTAACCAAAAAAAATTGTGGTTGGAATGTCACTTGTGTTTGGCAGTGACACTGGACACTTGTCACCATTTTTCGTTGTTTTCTTATGTGTATGAAACATCACTTGTGACGTCATTTAGCTGATTACTAACTTACGCTCTTTCTGCTCGAAGTAGTAATAAAAAGGGATTTTCGAATAAAATTGCATTAAAAAAAATACGTGTTTCTTTTAATATTGAGTTCTTTTAAACCAGATATTAAAAACTAGCACTAAAAATATGAAATATTGTCAATCTTATTGTTGTAAAAACCTCAGTATTCAACATGTTACCCCTTCATATGCCTTGTCCCGTATCCGTCCCAAGTAGTTGGACTATGAATTATAAAGTTGAGGGAGGAACTTTGACAACGGCATACAAAAGGTCAAAATCCAATTTTTAGTACAGATGGTGTCTGTTTTAGGCTCTAGTGTGTCATTATACGTCAGGTCAGCTTCGGAGGGCCATCTGCACTAAAAAACGTTATACGAGACACATGCAAAAACAAATTTCCTAACTTCTGTTGATTTAAAACTTCTATCGGTCGTGTTTTAAAACATCGCCACTTGTTTCGAATTTCATGTTTTTCGCACTTGTGTCGTAATGTACTAATTTAACACCCTCCTCAACCTGTTTTTTGTGACATTTGCTGTCAACTTTATTCCTATGATATTATGATTGCAAATATTGGTATTGGCTGTATTGGGCTTTAGAGCTTCAATGATACTTAGGTTGGGATAAATGTTTGTTTTTGGACAGATGAAAACAGGATTTCACATAGCAAAATGTTTGTTCGTCAGCCCACGAACAAGTGAATGCTCGCTCAGAACACTAAGTGGAAACGCGGCTTAATATGATATTAAATGTACAATTTGATGTATATATATTCCAAGGTTATCAAAATAGGCGCCAAATTTTTTATTTTTGATTGTTGTCACTATTTTGTGAAGATTTAATAGTTTTCCTACTTTCTGATTGTACAGTTAAGTGAAATAATATGTATCAAAAGAATCCTCTTATAAATATGTTACAACATTCTTATTACAATGAATTAAAGTGCACTGGGGCATATTTTTGTGAATTTTTATATTCACCTTATTCTACCCTTGACTGTACTAAAAGCCTCAAAATCCAGTGTTATGAATTCTTACTTCAAAAAATGTCATGTTTATGTGAATGTTTCGATAACAACACGTCAAAACAACTTCTTGCGCCAAATAGTTGACTTTCCTAGCACATGACATTTCTAACTTTCCAGTAACTTACAAAACTTTTAAACTATTATAAAACTCTATAAACATGCAAGAAACTTACTTTAATAACTGCGTAAGGCTTTTAAGCAACTTAAGCAAACGTAGACTAAAATTTACATTACGACACGCAAGTTATCTAAATGCAAATTCGCCGTATTTAGCAAAACAAGTTTCCAAATTAGCGTCTGAACTACAGAATTAGTCGGACATCTATCGGAGTTCTTAGAATGAAATTGAATTAGCCAATTAGAGGTATATTACGAATCTGTCCCCATTCCCAGACTAAATAATACGTACTTCTCTCAAGTTACAAGTCTCCGAGCCACTTTCTTTAAGATATTACTCTTGATTCAGTTATTTGACAAAGCAGATATGCTGTATGGTAATAATAAGTAAGAAACCTACCTTGGACCGGCGAAAACTATCCGCGTTCTGTTGCAATCCAAAATGTTCGCGATTCACAAAAAACTAGCACACACAAACTTTATAGACACTTCTCCACTGTGAAACTTCACTATACACGTGTGGCGTTAAGATATTAATGTTTGATGCACTTTTTGCGCGTTTCTCGCTTGATTAAGCGTGTTTTATTAGATTAGTGACCGCGGCGTGTAAGTTAAGACTTAAGTTAAGAACTTTGTGAAGTCGTGTCGAGCTGTCGAGGTTTGTTGACAACACCTTGCGTCCGTCCAATAGGATGCTAGCGGTCCGAATTGGGCGCGCGTACCCGAAGTAATGGGCTCTGTGGTCTTAAGTTCGAGTAGACTGCTTCGCAGCGTTACGAAAATCCATCGAATAATTTGTTAACCTATTTAACAGCGTTATATTAATATTATAAATTAAAAATATACAATAAATACAGATTTTTATTTCAGTTGCAAAATTATTCACCATGTTTCCTTCGATGACATAAATATAAAGGCCATGAATGTGACCCACACCCTAAATTTGTTTTTTGGTATTAAAAATAAAAATTATCATTATTATTGTCAAAAGATATAGGTATTTATCATAATAAAGTCTCATACTTAGTACGGGTTTGACAGACCAATCAAATTTATCCAGCAAATTTTTTTTTCTAATATTTGACATTATCGCGCAATCCAAAAACTTATATTGAGATAGGTATATTTTATGTATGTACTCAGAATAACGAGCTCTTTCAATCTATGAGAAAAAAATTTACTAGAAAAAACGTCCTAAAATTTTCTATTGTTTTACGTACTTTCCGTTTTGTCTGAAAAATGGTTACAAAATGGAACGTAGAACAAAAAGTGACAATTTTTTCTCCTTGTAGGATTGAAAGAGCTCGTGATTCTGAGTAGGATCAACCTTAAATTAACCTATTTTGAAAAAAGCTTTCGTATCTCAAAAAAAATAAATTTATCCGCAGACCACGAACTCTGTAAAGTGTTCGAAACGTCGGAATGAAGTTAAAATTAGTTAATATACGCGAGTTTATCCGTTTCCATAGTTTTATTTCATGTGTAATCCTCGCGGTAACCGAAGAAAATATTAAATTTAACGCTATTACGAGATTTGCAACTTTATCTTAATGGTAAGTAATAAATACTTAACGTAATGTTCCCCTTATTTCTGATAATGAGGGTTTTTGATACTTTTTCTGCCACTATGAGATGGAAGCACTGAGCGGAAGATTTAACGAATTGTCAAAATAAATACGCGCCTTTAATTTTCAATATATTTATAGGTTTTTTTATTCTAAAAACCATTACTTTAGGAATATTGTTTTCTAAAATAAATAAAAAGTCAATTCCCATGAAATGAACAAAGTAATAGTAATTATTTTTGATACCAGTGACTTAGCGCGCCTGTTATAGAGCTCAATCTTCAGTTCGACGACCGTGTATTAGTCGTAATCCGTTACAAAATCAATAAACTTCCAAATAAAATAGATTTTCAATATTTTGGGTCCCGTACCTATGAATAGTATGAATCTGACAGTTGTGAGGTCCAGCCGCCTACTCTACTGACGCCTGGTGGCAGAAAAAATATCGAAAACTCTCATTGTTTAAATCAGAATGATTATTTTCAAACGTCTTCGTTCTCGAGTTATGGCTGTTTTCTTTGTAAATGCCTAAGTATTATCATAATTTCTGTTACATTACATTACACAAACTTTACTCTCTCAAAGTAAACTTTTACTATTTTTTAACAAAAACGACCCACTACGTTACTTGTTTATGCCCCCATTGCCCCTCTTGGATCCGCACCAGGTAAAAACATGAATCAATAGACAACAACAGGCAGTCTTATCACTTACAAGCGATCGATGCGATCTATAACAAACAACATTTGGGCAGTTTTAGTGTCCTTGCTTTTAGTTAATAAAAGGTTCAGTATGCGTCGGGCTTAGGCCGTAGGTGCTCCGGACGAGGACCCTCTTAATGGGTCGAAACATGTCGAGCAATCATCGACTTCAATACGTGTAACCCGGTTCGATAACATTTTAATAGGTTCATCCGTCTTTAATTGTTCTGCGTGTTAGTGTAATAAATTGAGTTGTGATTGTTTTTTTTTTCATTTTGTATTAAAAGGAACGTAATATTAGTTGATTACCCAGGAACTTATGAGTTCCGACAAAATAATTTGACAGTTAGGTATTATAATGTGGGGGCGTTTATAAAAAAATAGGGATATATTTTAAAAAGAAGCAGTACGAATCTCTGGATGGATCAGTGGCACCCTTTCCAAACTCATCACCGAAAACAAAACAATCTCTAGTGCACTCAAGTGCATAAATCTCGAGCCGAACAATAATATCATATACTATAATATTTTATGTAATATTGGTTTATACGACTAAAACAAAAAAAATATTCGTATTTTGTTTTTTTCTAGACGATGGCATTTACCTAATCTGACAGCTGTCAAAATACGGTCTACTCAAACGCACTACCATTCGCCCCGCCGCGCGTACAACTCGGACCGCTGCGGACAATCACTGCATTCCAAACATACTTTCCCGCCGCGCGAAACCGGTCGCCACGCCTTCCGCTCTCCGCTCCATTTGACATTTCATCGGCGATGCTATCTTTAAGTTACAACTCCATTGCCTCTTTGGCACTGCAATAGGCTAGTACATTAGGAATCTAAGCAGTAATGGATGATGTTGTTAGTGGTACGATAGTTTTACAATGTTTTTAAGTATATCACGGTACACTAAAAAATGCAGATTTGGTTCTTGATGTGTAGCTAATTTCTGTTATTATATAGCCATTATTACCGCCAAGGTTAAATCGTTTGTGTAACTTACGATTTTGTAGGATCAGGTAAA